>JAJOZX010000155.1:1182500-1195000 GCA_023014485.1 Bathynomus jamesi
TGTGTGTGCATATATATATATATATATATATATACGAGTGTGTGTGTGTGTGTGTATATATATATATATATAATTATATATATATATATTATATATATATATGTGTGTGTGTGTGTGTGTGTGTGTGCAGAAAGAGAGAGAGAGAGAGAGAGAGTACGTGCCAATATTGCGAGTCCACTTCGAGTTTTTGTAACAGCTGGAAAATGCGATGGAACTTTATTAATTCTTAGTTTAATAGTAGAGGAAATAAATATTATTAGAAAATCAAGTTGAACCATAAATTGTAGGTCATACTTTTATATTTCCCATGAAAAGTGAACTGAAAGTCGAGCCTCATGTAAAATATTTATTAATTCAGCAAATGTTCAAAGTGCGGGTCCGTGAAGCCGTTTACTTATGGCGTTTCTCTTGAATAAAGTACAAGGTATTCATTTTATCAGTTAATGGGAAGAAATGTAAATAAAAAATTTAATTAAAATGTAACTATATTTCGGAAATACATAACAAATATTGGAAGTGTTCAATGAAAAGGCTTCCCCAGCGAAACATGCTGGACACAGACTGTAACACCTCTGGCTGAATGTTACTCAGAGGTGGTTTGCAAAAATTGTAAAATCCTGAAAAAACACCACGACTTTTGAAACACCCTTTTAACACCCATTTTTAAATTTCAACATAAGATCACGAGTAATTAAGTCGGTTCATTGGCAGTAAAGAATTCTGTGCTCAAAATGAATATGGAAATTCTACTTTTCGTTATACATAATTATTTTTTAAGTTTTTGTAATTGTTTCACTGTACAAATAACATTTATTTTATATTTACTTGAACTTTATACGCACAGTTTTGGACAGGAACAGAAATTGTAAAAAGTGACGAGAAGCCATAAAATTAAGTAATTATATATTTAGGTTTAGACTATTTTCGTATACAATTTTAAAACTTAAAAGTTTCTATACTTAAAAATTATTTAATTTTAGAAACCACTAAAATCCTTCCATAAATTTGAGTAATGCATTGATTAAATTAGTTTTTTTTTATATAAGAAAGGATCATTCTGTCAGTTTGTAGTAGGGTTCCTTAACCGGGATCCCGGGCGGAAAATGATAATTTTAAATCCCTGGACAGTGCAGCAATTCCCGGTATTTCCCGGGTTTTAAAAAGTATTCTAAAAAAATTATTTCATAGAGTCTGAGAGAACATTTTCAGCTGCGGGACTCTTTATAACCAAGATGCGAACGCGACTTAATGGATCGCAGTATTGATTGTTTTTGTTTTCTAAAGAACTACTTTGAAAATAAGAATGATTAGTATTGTACTTGAGTTGATAACTCATGAGGTTTTTTTGGTTATCGTTTTCTCTCATTTGTTTTGCGAACGATTTTTTATTTTTTAACTAAATATTTAACTTGCTTTTTTGGTTCGTAAAACTGATTTTGAATGGAATAGTTAACTTAGAAGGAAAAAAAAAAAATAATAAAAAAAATATATATAATATATATATATAATATATATATATATAAATATATATATATATAATTTTTAACGGAAAATTTAACTTGTTGCTAGTTTGGTAAAATAATAAAATGTTTTATATTTTTATATGTAGAAGTATGACACTTTTTAAATTAAATTCTCCTGAAAGTGTTTTATTTTCATACCTAAGTAGTGTAGCTAACATCACATATTGGGATTTATCGTTATTTGTTCATATATACGTATTTACAATAAACCGGGAAATCCCGGGATCCCGGGATGATGGCCGATTTTGTGCCGGAAAACCGGAACAGTGAAAACCCCTGAAAACGAGAAACCCTAGTTTGTAGCATACCAATAAATTGCGAGGATGGTCTTGATAGAATTAGGAATACTTTCGTCTGCAAAGATGTGGACTCTTGATTTTGTTTTAGAGTTCTACAGCTTTTGTTCAACACCCATACAGCTTCTTCAGACCCCCACATCCCACTCCACCCCACCCTTCTCTACCCTTTTCCAAATGAAAATTTGTTTAGAGTCTGTAGACTCGAATCTTATAGTAGCCTCTAAATAAAATTATAAAAATTATGAGTTTTTTCTATTCATTTTTGATGCATGATGCACATAAAAATTTAAAATTTTGGCCTACTGAAGAGTGGCCTTTATCTAAATTTCCGCCATTGAATCTTTCCCATTTAATATTAGAAATGCATGTATGTTGTTTCAGGTACGAGGAGTGACGCATGACTAAGACCTTCATTTTGTTAAAAATGATGGTATTATTATTATTATTTATTATTATTATTATTATTATTATTATTATTAATAGTAGTAGTAGTAGTAGTAGTAGTAGTAGTAATATAAATGAAGGATATGCAGTCTGTAAAGAAAATAATTAAATTTAGGTAGGTATCCGGGATGTATGAAATCAAAATAGGTGATATCCATTCCAGAAGAAATAATTATTATCCAGAGAATTCCAGCAGTCCCATGGACAGTCGCTTGCTGTCTGCTTGGGATTTGGCAATTTGTATATATATATATATATGTATATATAAAATATAAAAAGTTATTAATTTCTTTTATAAATGCATATAATTTTAATGTTGGAATGATAATGCGGTAGAAGCTTTTTTCCATTTTGAAGCAATAACGGTTCGGTAAATAGTTTTAAGAATGAATGTAAGTGAACGGATGTTTGTATTGAAAAAAGTTTGTGTCTGAGTAAGAAGAATAATTTAGTCTCAAAAATATGTTCGTTATTTTCTTACTAATTTTCTTGAACAATAAAAGACACATTTCTGCTTTTTAGAAAAATGGTCGAAGTTGTTCCTTTTAAAATGAACAGCAGTAAATTTTGAATTTTAGAAAAATTTCTGCGCTTCAAAAGATTATCATTAACAAATTTAGTTCTTTAGAATAAAGTTTAGAAGGAAGTATTTTCCTTTCTTTAATCCAATGTATAAAATGCAAAAGTAAAAGTTTTAAATTAAAAAAACTCTTTTCTTTTAGGAAATGAATATTTTTTGATATTTGGTTATTTTATGGGTAGACTGTTAAATGATTTTGGGCCTGGAGTGCTGAGTTGTTCATCTTTATTCTGAACTTTTTCGTTCCCTTCTTTTGGAGATGATGCACAATCATCGTGGCGCTCGTTCCAATATAGTTTTATTACGTTTTTATAAGCTGGAAGGGATTTTTTCTAAGTATTTTCCACACGCATATCTCAGTCTTTGGGGCGAGGGCAGTTTTAGAGATATTCTCGTGACCAACAGTCGTAGTTTTGTTTCTTTTATTTTAGACAAAAATTCTTTGAAAGCTTTTTTCTATCTTCGATAGCCTGCTTTCTTTACGGGCTCTCGAGGAATGAACAGTGATCAGTTTCTGGTACGATCTATGGCTCTTCACCATTATTATCATGATGTTCGTTCTTCTGCTTAGAAATTTCACACTTATCATTCTCATTATTTTTCTTGCTGGGACAATATTTGACACAGTTCACCGAAGATCGGAGCAAATTAAGTGAAAATTTACTAATGGCGTCGTAAATATTTGACAAAGCTCTTTTAAATAATTGAAAAATCATTTTAATTTTATAATTCTGAAAGATTAAGCACTGGTATGACCAAATGGCTAAATTATTTTTAAGAAAAGAAACCCAATTTATTTTCGTAGTTAAAACTTTTTATCTCAAATTTCGGGAATTAAGTTTTCAAAATTTAAGATTTGTATTAATGAATGTAGAAAGTATTTAGCCGCTGCTTAAGTTTTTTAAAAATGATGATGATGATGATGATGATGATGATGATCAGCGAAGAGGGCCAGAAACTGGCACAGCGCTCAGGATTTCTAAAAGAACGGGATCCATTGCGCTAACTCTTAAGCTATATTTACAAGTACCATTGGCAATCCAGCCAAAATCCTCAATTCTTCACTTCGTCAATAGGGAAACGATATTATCCAGTGACCCCACGGACAGTGGCAAAAATCGAGGCTGACACGTTTCTTGTAATTTTTACTAAAAAGAAAACATGCCACAATGAACGAGAAAAATAAAGTTTTTTTTAGTTTTATTCGAACAAAGATTGTTTTTCAACCAAAATTCGGTTCGTTCACCAGTAGGGTCTCCCACTTATGACCTTTTTTCAGATCCATTGCACATATCTTTTTTCCTGTTAAAAATGGTTCACTTTTACTAAATATATAAAAAAAGATTCAATTTAATAATTTTGGGGTCCCCGACCCACCCACGAATATGGGCCCCTCTGAAAATGCTAGAAATACCCATTTTTTGTATTGTAATCAACCTATTGTGTCCCACTTATGGCTTTTTTTCTCAGATTTATTGAACATAGCTTTTTTCCTATTAGAAATGGTCTACTTATACTAAATATATCAGAAAAAGATTCAATTTCAATATGTTATGGGTTAAGGTACAGTAAAAGGCACTCGATCAGGTTAGTGAGGCTCAAATTCTCAACTAAGAAAGAGACTTTTTTTTATTTTAGCTAAGAAAGGCGCAATAGTAAGAATTTATTGTCGAATTAACCATTTTGTGATTTTTTTTCAGGTATTTAGATAATAAAATATGTTTAATTATGAGGTACTGTAAGAATGAATAAAAATAAAGCTGTACCGTATTAGGAAACAATCCAACAAACTTCGACTCTTGATCTAACTGGCCAAGAGGGATGCATGCTGCCATCAAAAGGAGAAGTTTTGAAGCATTTTTTCAACCTCAGAAGAAAACAAATGCAAGGCCCTAATATTTCGAAAGAGGAAAACATTTTGAATGTCTTGAAAAAAGTTCAAACAATTTGGGAAAAGGCGGGCATTCCATCAAAGGATGTCGTAAGACATAAAACCCCATGAACCATGCCACTAAACTTGATAAAATTACATGAAACAGTAATAAAGAGCAAAAAAGCTAAATGTTATGAAACCAAAAAACAAAGTTACTTGGGTCAGTTGAGTGATTTGTTTGATATTTGTACACAAAACGTATTTCATGAGATAAGAACGGATTCCCAAGAACTCAGGAACAAATTAAAGAGGACATAAATTTCCTAGAAGACCAAAGAGGGGAGAAAAAGATGTGTCTTGGCCCTTTAGATAAAGCTTTTGTGTCAAAAGTGCAAAGGAAAGAAGTAAGATTCGATGAAGAAAGAAAGTGACAAATGAAGGAAGCTGAACGAAAAGCATTGGAAAAGAGATCAGGCAATCCAACCATCACTGAGAGTGATGACACAGATAATTCTTCTGGTGAAGAATATTCTCCCGAACCCTAGCCAGGCCCATCAAAACCAAGACCAAGTAGTTTGCTTCAATCAACACTAGTATCAAACACAGCAGATCGTTTTGAACTCTCCATAAGGCACCGTCTAGTTTTTGCATCAGTTGTCGCCGCAGAGTGTGGCAAAAATATAGAAGAAATGAGCATATCCAAAACTAGTTCAGCTCGAGAAGCTACAATATCAAGAAAAAGAACGTGGCAAGACATCCAAGGTGATTTCGTTCCTCCCCAGTATGTTCTGATCCATTGGGATAGCAAAATGATCTGTAATTTATCAGGTGGAAAGGAGGAAAGATTGGGAATACTAGTTACTGGGGAAAATGATTTTGAGAAATTACTCTCCGTAGCAAAAATTCAAAGACAGTACCGGATCAGCTCAAGCAACAAGCGTGTTTGAAACCATTTCAGAATGGAAGCTAGAAGACAATGTGTATGGGCTAGTATTTGATACAACTGCCTCAAACACCGGATGGAAAAAAGGTGCATGCCGAAAGGTGGAAGAACTTCTTGGAAAAAAATTACGGTGGATGGCATGCCGTCATCATATTTCTGAGAGGATTTTGGCTACTCTACATCAGAATATTTGGCAAAACTAATTCACCTGAAAATGAAGCCTTCAAGAACTTTAGAGAAAGTGTTTGGAAAAATATTGACACTAAACTGCCTCACAGACACCTTGAAATAAAAGATAGGTATTTAAGAGATATGAGAGAATCCACCATCAATGATATTCTTAACCAAAAGTGTTCCCTTCCTCGCGATGACTATAGAGAATTGGCAAGGACAATTCTCCTCATTTTGAATAAAGTTCCTTCCAGAAGAATTCATTGGATTAAGCCAGGAGCCTTCCATAATGCAAGATGGATGGCTTCAATCCTTTACACCAATAAAATGTATGCCTTCTCTCACTATTCAAAAACTTGAAAGATTTTGTCAGTTTTCATCCCTTTTATATGGAAAATATTGGTTGTCCTGTACCAAATCATCCGACGCTCCTGTAAATGATTTTAGATTCTACAATGAATTGATAAAATACAAAAAAAATAGACAGTGAGGTTGCCAAATCTGCCCTAGCCATTTTTTGAGGTCATTATTGGTACTTGACTGAAGAGCTCATCCCCATGGCTTTGTTTAGCTCTGTTAATAATGAAGAAAAGGTTAAGATGGCCAAAGAATTAACAAAATATGATCCTCCTCAAGAGTTCACTTCAGGCCAGCCTATCTTCCCTATTCTGAAGCAGGGTGTCAGACTTCATCGCCTCATAGGTCCAAGATCTTGGTACCTACTCAGACTTCTCAACTCATCTAGGGAATGGATTAAAAAACCCATATCATTATGGGAAAAAGATGACCATTTTAAAAGAATGAGGGGCCTTATTTCTTCTGTCAAAGTAGTAAATGACACGGCAGAGCGTGGTGTCAAGTTCATGCCAGATTTTCATGGGCACTGTAAGGATGAAAGTGAGTTTCAACAACTTTTGCAGGTCGTTGAACAAAATAGACATGTAATCCCAAACATGACGAAGAAAAATTTGGTCACTGCTCTGAGGTTAAAATGTAACTATGATTATTTGTTTTTGTTTTTTATTTTAAGCTTTGTTTCAAGCGAATAAAAGTTTGTTCATTGTTTTAAGTGCAAAAGGTTCCTAAGATTACTTTCTTTTGTTTTAACCTTTATTTTCTTATGTTATTGGTAAAGATCTTTTTTGTGTTATTTTTGAGAAATAAATAAAAAAAACGAGGGGGGCTTTGTTAACATTGTCAAAAGCTTAAAGTATTTTAATTTATATAATTTTAACCTGATGTTAACCAAGTTGTTCCCACTTCGATTCGATAAGATGAATAAAGTTCTTACTCGTCTTATCCTTTCGAGGCCCATCGCTGCAGAGCTGCATTGGGATGATGTCCTAAGGGGGGCGGTAACACCCTACTACTGTTTCTTGTACCTTACTTAAAAAAGCTTCGAATTACCTTTCTTTTGATATCAAATATGTTGATATTTGACAAAAATCTTGTTCATTTAGGTTGATTACAATACAAAAAATGGGTATTTCTAGCATTTTCAGTGGGGGGGGGGCCATTTTCGGGGGGGTCGGGGACCCCAAAATTGTTAAATTGAATCTTTTTTTGATATATCTAGTAAAAGTGAACCATTTCTAACAGGAAAAAAAGTATGTTTAATGGATCTGACAAAAAAGGTCATAAGTGGAACACCCTATTCACTATTCTTAATACGGGCTTTCATAGTCAGAATGTTTCGTGTATTTTCAATTCTGCATCTTTTCAAATTATTACCTCTGAGCCTCTGTGGGACCCGTTCTTTTGGTAAAATTTATTTGTTGTTACTCGTTCCCTAACGATTTTCAGTGTAATTCTCAATAGTTACTATTTCTCACTTGGAATATATAACGATGGTGATTTTTCAAAAACTTCGTAAGTATAAACACACAATTTAACAGAAGTTAAAAACTAACTAATTTCTAATAAGGGATGTTTTCAAACACAATTAGCGAATTACAAGGTAAAGTCATAAAAGAGCATTTTTTCAAAAAATGTTGTTGTTCTTCTTCACTTTGATAGTTAATCACGCGCATGAGAATTAACTCTTTGACTCGAGGAAACAAATTTTCCTAACCGAAAGTTTAATTAAGAATACGAGTATTTTGTATTTGCCGACTCGCAATGTGAATTATTACGCCGGTCATTGTCATTCAAAAGCAAAAGATAACATTTTTGAAAAATGCGTTTACAACCCTTTACCTCGTCACCCTTCGACTGTTAAGACTGTAAAAAGAGAAGGGGATTTTAGTTTTTGCACCATTATACGGGTATACTGATACGAAATAAAGCAAAATATTAAAAATAATTAAATTTGGGGAATGTATCGTTAACGGTTTTCAAATATTACATGAGAAAATAAGGGAGCATATAGCGTGTGATCGGATACAAAAATAAAAATAAAAATAAAGGATAAATCGGTTGCGTTCTCTTGTCGAAATAATTTTCTTTTAAATTGAAAAGACCGCCAATAAGATTGGGGAATGTTATAAAAATTCGTCTCGAGTGACTTTTATCTTTCAATTACGTTCATTGTTTGGCTTTCTTGACAAATGGTTGACCATTATATTGCATTATACTGGACGAACATTCTTACAACTCTAAAATATGAATTCTTTGTAAAATAAAATGGATTAATACACTCAACTTTTTTCAGATGTTTTTTTCTGATACACACGATGCACGCTGTTAAAGTATATAGCTTCGTTAAGGATAGTTTAGTTTTGCTCGTAAAAAATCTATAAAATTATATATAAAAATCATACCTGTTACGTTTCTATTAAAAGCTTCCCGTAAAGTTAAGAGCTAAGTTTGGATTTTTACGTTAGTATATATATATATATATATATATATAGGGTGATCGAAAAGTCACTCCGCAACTATGACTCTATAAGACAAAATGCAATCATACAGAAGTTAGATATTTTAATGAAAATTGTACGATATCGTGAAATCTTTAACAAAATATTGGCGATCACTTTTCTTATATCACTTTTTCTTATATCTCCTTATGTAAAATTTCAATAAAGTAAATATCTTATTACTACTGCGGAGAGACTTTTCGATCACCCTGGGTTTATATATACGTATATATGTGTGTGTGTGTGTGTGTTTGTGTGTGTGTGTGTGTGTGTGTGTGATTTATTATTCTTCAGCACATGTATTAACAGTAAGAAAATGAAATTCGGTATAAATAAAATTCTGACTCCGATTTTGACGATTTTCATGGCCCATTACTATTTCTAATTCACGTCAACGATTTTCATCTTTCCTCCGTATAAATTGCGTACAATGCGCAGATGATACCACGCTTACTTCTTCCCATCTTAACACAGACTTTCCGATTAATGAAACGAACGGGCAGTTAGAAAATGTGTATAAATGGAGGTGTGCTAATAAACTTTTATTTAACCTGACATAGTCATCTTATATGATTATTACTATAAAACGTATTAATACAAACTAACAAATAAAAATTAGGAATATTACTCTTGCGAGGGTGAATGAGGTTAAAGTCCTTGACGTTAATTTTGACGAAAAACTAAATTTCAAAAGTCATTTACAGCAGATCAGATCCCAAATATCAAGATTTCTCTTCATATTATTTAAATTAAAAAAAGACCCTTCCTCAAAACCTACTCCTTACCCTATATTATTCCTTCATCCATCCACATTTATTATATTGCATTGCAACAATGGGGAGTTCAAAGAAATATATACAGTAAAACATCCTTTGGAAGTAGTTCATAAATAATGTCTGCGAACTCTCTCGAATAATGACAACAGACAAAGTCACACTTCCCCCAATGTTTAAAGAGCTAAATATTTTAAAACTAAATGACTTATACAAATTCAGTGTTGCTATCAATATGTTCAAAGTTATCAATAAAAATCTACATACACCACCCATTCAAAGAGCAATCACTTCCCATCAAATACACCATCGTTCTTATACCAGACTGGCCAGTGATTTTATACACAAACCGAACTATACGATAGAAAGTGCGGGAAATGCACTCTCTTTCAAAGGAGCAGATGTAATGAATGTAGTTCCTATGCATATGAGGCACGTTTCATCACTAAATGTATTTCGCAAATCATTAAAAAAGCACATCATTAGCTCCTACTGATGTATAAATTCACTACTGCCATTTTTACTATAGTAATCAATTTTATAATCAACTATTCAAAATATGCTAATTTCATTAAACACTTTTAATTTTGTAATCTATTATTTTTCTATATTTTATTTTTATTAAGCAGCATTTATTTTCTACTCAATATAAAATAAATCATTTAATTTAAAATCATGTAACATTTTGTAAACTTTATATTGTATTTATTATTATTATTATTATTATTATTATTACTATTACTTGTTGTCTCTATTAGTACTTGTTACTTTCACGATTTTTACTCGTATATAATAAATAAGGTAAATGCTATTTATTAATGTTGCCTAAAATGCCTCCATGCTTGCAAAGACAAATTCAGGTGAGAGCACTGTGAATATATTAATGTCGTAACAAATATCTAAAAAATTGAAAAACTTGTCGCTGTTTTCTTTTCTGAATAAAATTTGAATTTTGAATTTTGAATCTTGACTTTGTATGAAAGTTTCACAAAATAAATAAAACTTTGAAAGCGACACAATTGGGTTTTGTTTATGCGTTTCAATATACTGTATATTGAATAATTATACGCATATAATAAGAGTTTAGTTAATGATAACGAGTGAAGAGGGAGAAGTACTTTGGGACAGTTGAAGCTAAAATAAATTAAAAGGAAAATATTTAGATTTTGTTTTGTGCGTTTTAATTAAATTATACTTCCTACAAACAAATCCTTAACGGAAACTATATACCGTGTATATATATATACAGGAGAGAGAGAGAGAGAGAGAGAGAGTTATATAGCAATGAGACATTTAGTAAATACAGTATTACAAACGTTTTAGTGACATTTCGTAAACGTTTATGACGTTTACTTAACGACCCATTTCTTGGTGGGGTGAGAAAGGGCCCATTGGGCCATGGCCAAACTCAGTCCCAGAGGAGGAGGAACAAGATAAACTGTACGAGTAAATCATAAAGAGAGTTTATTATTAATTTTCTTTAACAAATTACTCTTCATCAGAATCTGTTGGAATATAATATATATATTATATATATATATATATATATATATATATATATATATATATATATATAATATATGAAAATTATTTCACGAAAGTAACACGTGAAAAATATTTATGATTGAATAAAACCACGAAGGAAAGAAAACACAAAATGGTGCTCAAGCGCTTTCGTCTAATGACATCCTCAGGAACACTGAAGTACAAAAGGGTACAGCCTATATATAGGTTACAGAGAGAAAAAAAAAAGAGAAAAATAAATAACATACATACATACATACACACACACACACATATACATAATACATATATACATATACATACATACATACATATATATATATATATATATATATATATATATATATATATATATGCAATAAACAGAGAAGTAAAAATAAAAATTAAAAATTAAAAATTAAAGGATTATCCGTGAGGCGTACAGATTTGTAAGGAATAATATCGATTTTTAGCACAAGATCAAATGGATTATAAAAATACAAATTTATATTTGTATACTCCGGGCAGTATTCCAATATAAATTTGTATTTTTATAATCCATTTGATCTTGTGCTAAAAATCGATATTATTCCTTACAAATCTGTACGCCTCACGGATAATCCTTTAATTTTTAATTTTTAATTTTATTTTTACTTCTCTGTTTATTGCATATATATATATATATATATATATATATATATATATATATATATATATATGTATGTATGTATGTATATGTATATATAGATATGTATGTATATGTGTGTGTGTGTGTGTATGTATGTATGTATGTTATTTATTTTTCTCTTTTTTTTTTCTCTCTGTAACCTATATATAGGCTGTTACCCTTTTATATACTTCAGTGTTCCTGAGGATGTCATTAGACGAAAGCGCTTGAGCACCATTTTGTGTTTCCTTTCCTTCGTGGTTTTATTCATCATATATATATATAATATGATATACACAGACCGTGCATGGAACAAGGAGCTCTTCCGGGAAAATTAAATCCACTATAGTCCGAATAAGTAATGGTAAATGACAAACGCTATAGTTTTTTTCTTTTTCATGATGTTAGCCCGACGTGGGCAACGGGTCACTCGCAAAGAGGCCCCAAAAATATAGCTTCCCTCACCAGCTATCTGCAAAGCAGATAGGATCCAGCATTGGGACAGGATCCTATCTTCTTTGCAGATAGCTGGTGAGGGAAGCTATATTTTTGGGGTCTCTTTGGGAGTGACCCATTGCCCACGTCGGGCTAACATCATGAAAAAGAAAAAACTATAGTGTTTGTCATTTATCATTAATTATTCGGACTATAGTGGATTTAATTTTCGCGGAAGAGTTCCTTGTTCCATGCACAGTCTGTGTGTATCATGACAGAGCCTCAGGGGACCATTCTGAGTTCAATTCCATATATATATATAGACAGAGGGTTGACAAAAGTAAAAAAACACTTTCTGTTTTTCCATAGTTTTTTGATTTGATAATAAAAGTCATTAGACAATAACAGATTTATTGAATCAATGTATTTAAAAC
>JAJOZX010000155.1:1197500-1260000 GCA_023014485.1 Bathynomus jamesi
TTGTATGCAAGAACTCACGGAACACGACCAAGAGGACGACCTAGAACAACATGGTTGAAGACGGTGGAGAGAGAGAGAGCAGCGAGTTAAGCTGGCGAGAGCGAGTGGATCTGGCCAGAGACAGGAGCGAGTGGGAAAAGTATCGACGCATCAGACGGGACCCAACCTGGAGACCTCCAGATGGAACATAAGTCAAGTAAGTCATATATATATATAATAGATAGAGAGAGAGAGTTACAAGGAGTTACAAAGAAAAGTAGTACCTCAAAAGGCCTTGCGGCCCATACCGAGGAGGTACCAGTGGCAACAGGTGCCACGGAAAATTTTCTACACCCTCAAATAGTGTGCAAGATTTCGTCTAACCTTGTCTTGAAGTGATCCACAGAGGAACTGTTCACAATTTCTGAAGATAACCTGTTCCACGTGTCACAGATCTTATACGTAAAGTAATTCCCACACACACTAGTCCTAAACCGTTTCAAATCCAACTTCCAACCATTGTTGCGAGTAGGGTTATCATTTAAACTAAACATACTTCTAAAATCGACATCGTTGAACCCGCGTAAGAGCTTGAAAACCTCGATCAGTTGACCGCGCAGCCTCCGAGTTTCCAGCGAAAACAAGTCCAGGGCGCGTAAGCGTCGATTGTAGCCCATATGCCTAACGGAAGGGATTAACTTTGTGGCCCTCGCCTGCACTCGTTCCAGCCTCTCAATATCTTTCCTGAGGGTGGGCGACCAAAACTGCACAGCATACACCAGGTGCAGCCGAACCAGGGAATTGTACAGATAGAGCACAATCTCCTTGTTCCGAAACTGAAATTGCCTCTGATATAACCCAACAACTTCTGGGGTTTCTTTTCCACCTCTACGCACTGTTTCGTAAACTTAAGGTAGCTGCTAATTAGCACACCCAAGTCCTTTTCCAAATCAATGGCCTCGATATTGTTCCCCAACATCGAGTAGTCCGACTTGGGATTGGCGTAGCCAATGTGCATCACTTTGCATTTACCCAAGTTAAACGGCATTTGCCATTTTTCGGACCACTCTCCTATCCTACCTAGGTCCGCACGCAGTTGCTCGATTGCTTCGGGCGTCCCAACATTGGCCCCAAGCTTGGTGTCATCAGCGAATTTGGCGATCCGACTGACGATGCCAGCATCAATATCGTTTATGTAAATGATAAACAACAGTGGCCCCAAAACGGAACACTGAGGAACCTCACTAGTGACGGAGGCCCAACCCGAACTAACCCCTTTAATTACAACCCTCTGTCGCCTATTCTTCAGCCAGTTTTCACTCCACCTACCTACTTCCCCACAGATACCCAGCGCGCGCACTTTCGCCATTAGCCGGCGGTGAGGTACCTTATCAAAGGCTTTCTGAAAGTCGAGATAAAGTATATCAATCGCCCTACTCTTATCATACTCACTCAACATGACGGAAAAACTCGAGCAAGTTGGTGAGACACGACCTATGCCGTCTAAACCCATGTCGGGAGTCCCCAAGCAGCTTGTAGGAATCCAAATGGTCAACGATCCTATCCGCTATTATCCCTCTAATAATTTACCTACAACCGAAGTGAGACTAATGGGACGATAGTTCCCTGGACTTTCATGATCCCCTTTCTTAAAGATAGGGGTCACGCTGGCTTCCTTTCAGTCACCAGGCACCTGGCCCGTCTCCAACGATTTGTTGAAGACTGTAGCTAGGTGGGGAGCCACCTGGTCGCGCACCTCCCGCAACACTCTGGGGAGAAACTGGTCTGGCCCAGGAGCCTTAAACGCGCTCAGTTTGTCTATTCTATCGGCAACGACTGTCGCGGTACATCGAACACTATCCAGGCCAGCACCTTCGTGCCTGACGCCTGGCTTGGGGATGATGCGGGTGTCCTCCCTGGTGAACACTCCGGCAAAGTAATCATTAAGCACATTGGCGATGCCTGCTGCTAAGGGGCTTTCTCCTATTAACATAACTGAAGAACTCCTTAGGGTTCCCCTTGCAGAGTCTTGCCACCCGTAGTTCTTCGTTACGTTTCGCTAGCCTAACCTTCGCCTTCACTTCCTTAACAGGCGGACATACGCTTCAGTGTTCTCATGGGAACGATTGGTCTTCGCCCTGCTATACGCTACTTTCCTATTTCAGATAGCCGAAGCGATGTCACGCTTGAACCACTTAGGCTGCGTTGAAGCAGGGGTGACCGGTTTTGAGTGTATGGCAGCAGACTGCAGCACCATAAACTCTTCCCGGAATGCGCTCCACACTCCCTCAACATCGCCGCCGACCTCTAACCCCATCTCACCTACGCTATCCTGAAGGCTAACAAAGTCCGCCAGCCGGAGATCGAGCTTACTGCCTCTCGAGTTACTACGCTTCACCCGAGGGACGCACACACGGAACCTAATCAGACCGCGATCACTCCCGCCCAACGATTCGTCAACAGTGAAGCCAGTGACTAGGTTGTCTTCGGTCGTGAATACTAAGTCTAGAACGCTTTCGCCTCGTGTAGGCTCATTGACCCACTGAGTGAGGAAGTTCTCATCAGCAAAGTCAACTAGCCTCCTCCCTTCTGCATCAGCAGTCCTGTCTTCCCACTTTATGCCGCGACAGTTGAAGTCTCCTAAAACTACACACACCCTATCCCCTAGCAGGCTACGGAGTTCGGTGTACAGGGCTGTATCCTCTTCGAGGAGGAGATGCGGAGGTCTGTACACCAAGATTAACCTATAGTTCGTCCCTCCCACGTTCAGATCGACCCCAAGCAGCTCCCGTTCCGACCGGAACTGGCAGTCAACCGGACTCAACGTGTCCCTCACGTATATTAGTACCCCTCCCCTCTACCCACGGGTGCGGTCTTTGCGAAACATTCTATACCCGGAAATTTCGAACTCCCCAACGTAGTCCCTACGATCAGTATGAATCCAGGACTCGGTGATAGCAACGATATCCTGATATTCTGATGCTAAGAGCGCCCGTAGCTCGCAAAACTTATTCCTAATCGACCTAGCATTAAAAAGCATTGCACGGAGGGAGCCTTTCCTATTCTGAGAGAGAGAGTGAGAGTTACAAGGAGTTACAAGGAAAAGAAGTACATCAAAAGGCCTTGTGGCCCATACCGAGGAGGTACCAATGGCAACGGGTGCCATGGAATATTTTCTACACCCTCAAATAGTGTGCAAGATTTCGTCTGACCTTTTCTTGAAGTGATCCACAGAGGTACTGTTCACAACTTCTGAAGGTTACCTGTTCCACGTGTCACAGATCTTATAGGTAAAGTAATTCCCACACACACTAGTCCAAAGCCGTTTCAAATCCAACTTCCAACCATTGTTGCGAGTTCGGTTATCATTTAAACTAAACATGCTTCTAAAATCGACATCGTTGAACCTGCGTAAGAGCTTGAAAACCTCGATCAGTTGACCGCGCAGCCTCCGAGTTTACAGCGAAAACAAGTTCAGGGCGCGTAAGCGTCGATTGTAGCCCATATACCTAACGGAAGGGATTAACTTTGTGGCCCTCGACTGCACTCGCTCCAGCCTCTCAATATCTTTCCTGAGGGAGGGCGACCAGAACTGCACAGCATACTCCAGGCGCGGCCGAACCAGGGAATTGTACAGAGAGAGCACAATCTCCTTGTTCCGAAACTGAAATTGCCTCCTGATATAACCCAACAACTTCTGGG
Source organism: Bathynomus jamesi (assembly GCA_023014485.1). Lineage (NCBI taxonomy): Eukaryota > Metazoa > Arthropoda > Malacostraca > Isopoda > Cirolanidae > Bathynomus > Bathynomus jamesi. The sequence goes on from JAJOZX010000155.1 coordinate 1,201,182, forward strand.
GTTTCTTTTCCACCTGTACGCAATGTTTCGTAAACGTAAGGTCGCTGCTAATTAGCACACCCAAGTCCATTTCCAAATCAGTCGCCTCGATATTACTCCCCAATATCGAGTAGTCCGACTTGGGATTGGCGTAGCCAATGTGCATCACCTTGCATTTACCCAAGTTAAACGGCATTTGCCATTTTTCGAACCACTGTCCTATCCTACGTAGGTCCGGACACAGTTGCTCGATCGCCTCTGGCGTCCCAACATTGGCCCCAAGCTTGGTGTCATCAGCGAATTTGGCGATCCGACTGACGATGCCACCGTCTATATCATTTATGTAAATGATAAACAACAGCGGCCCCAAAACGGAACCCTGAGGAACGTCACTAGTGACCGAGGCCCAACCCGAACTAGAGAGAGAGAGAGAGAGAGAAATCCATTCTTGGTCATGTCGCATCGCATAATGGTGTTTTTCAAGCCATCCTGGAGGGGTTTAGCATCACAGCCATTTGGCATAAGATCCATCCAATGGTGTGGCGTAATCGGCTGTCAGACAGTTTCTTTAGAGGGTATAAGCGCAGACACATACACACTCACACACACGCGCACACACACACACACACACACACACAACACACACTCTTCATTTCCATTAATATTTGTTTATATGGTGTAAAGGAGAAAAGAACTACATCGTTCTGTCTATTTAATATACAGGGTGTTTCAGGAGGAAAGGTCAATACTTCGGGAGGTGATAGTATCGGTCATTGTGAGAAAAAAAGTTCATATGAACATGTGTCTAATTCTGAATGGTTACGGAGATAGAGCTGTTTGAATCTACAAATAAAAAAGCATTGTTAATGGTAATCAAGAAAGAGAAACCAATTACTGTTTCTAACATTTAATGTTTAGACAGTGGCATTTTGAATGGTATCAGATACAGAAATGACAAATTTGTTACAGTTTACAATACGTTTTCAAAAATCCCACCGTCAACCTCAATGCACTTTGCAACTCGTGTGCGAAGATCGAGTGTTGTTCGTCTGAGTTGATCTTGACGTTCCTTTATGCGGCAGCAGCATCCAAAATGCGCGCGAGCAATTCGTCTGGTGTATCTACCTTTCTTTTGTAAACTTGACTTTTCATCCACCCCCACAAACAATAATCTAACGGAGAGAGGTCTGGAGACCTTGGTGGCCATTGAATGGGACCACCACGGCCGATCCATCGACCAGGGAAAGTTTGATTTAGGTATTGCATCACCAGACGGGTTTAATGTGGAGGAGCTCCGTCATGCTGAAAGTACATACCAGCGCGTGTAGCCAAAGGAACATCCTCCAATAGTCCTGGCAATTCATTTTGCAGAAATTCTAGGTAACTTTGTCCCGTAAGACGATTCTCTAAAGTAACAGGGCCAATCAGCTGATCATCGACGATACCGCACCACACATTGGCAGAGAAGTGATGTTGAAAATTTGTTTCCACAGTGGCATTTGGATTTTCGTCTGACCACCGATGAGAGTTACGAGTGTTGTTGATACCGTCACGGGTGAAAGTAGCTTCATCGGTGAACAGTATTAATCGAAGCAATCGGCAATTAGCATTTACCCAATGACAAAATTCCAGTCGCATGGCAGCGTCTCCTGGTTGAAGGTGTACACGCTGTACATGATATGGATGCAAGCCTTCCTCACATAATGTTCGCCATACTCTTGTGTGTGGTACACCGGGACGTGTAGAAATTCTTCGTGAGCTAGTAGTAGGACTACGCTTTACCAACTGAAGAATGTTTTCCACTTCTTCCACATCTTGTTGACCTTCACGTTCAGATGAAACATGAACGCTGGGAAGTGTACCAATTTCACGCAATGTGTTGAAAACCCTGGTAAACACTCTTCGATCCGGAATTCTGCGGTTCAGAAACCGTTGACGGTATTCTGCAACAGCAGCTGTTGCACTTCCATCGCAAAAACCGTAGACATACACTATATCTGCATATTCGGCATGTGTGACGGTGTGTGGCATTCTTAACACTGCTTCAAACACCAAAACAATGTCACTCACAACAGTCAGCTGTCGATTGGCTTATGTTACATGCTTACATTACAGCTTAGGTTCAAGTTTATAGGGGAGGGACGGGGTAGGAAGAGCTGCGCGCGCATCAGATTCAAACAGCTCTATCTCCGTAACCATTCAGAATTAGACACATGTTCATATGAACTTTTTTTCTCACAATGACCGATACTATCACCTCCCGAAGTATTGACCTTTCCTCCTGAAACACCCTTTATATCATTCATGAAATACATTCGGTAAATATGTATATATCATACAGTAGGTGCAAAACAGGGATAATGCACACATGATTTATTTAACACATATTTGCATGAAACATATAAATAACAACCAGAGAGGAGAATTGCATATACATTACACGCAAAAACAGGAATAATACACACTGGAGTTATTTTACATGTATACATATACAAATTTAGGGTGCCACACTCTATAGGGGCAGTTTTTAGAATTTGGAAATTTCGAATGGCCCTTAGTCATATTGTTTGGTTGGATGAGAAAACCCTAAATATGAAGTTTGAGCCCGATCGAAGTACATTTAGAGGTTCCGCATCGACCGTTTCTGTTGTACCGTGTGTTCGAAATAATGGATTTATCTGGGAAACCTGTAACCATGGCACTATTACATATATACAGGGTTGAAAAAAACCATGGTTTTTAAAAAAAACCAAAAACCAATGTTTTTAAAAAAAAAAAAAAAACTCAGATAACTCAATTAGGTACTGGTACTCAGAAATTAGAATTGCTGACTGTCTCATTTTTTAATTGGAAGATGTTAGATGTAAGAAGTGCTAACTTCACAAAAATGAAAATAAACCTAATAACAACATTTATATTTGTAGCTACATGCGTTTATAATGTAATTGATACAGGTAACTTCAATCCTTTTATGTGCAATGCCACTATTAAATAGGCCTGCTAGTGCAAGGTACCGTAGCTATATTATGTACTACCGTACATACTAGGCTACCCTGAACTGATGGTTTTTAGGTCTTATCAATATAAATATAAGTTTTAGTTTTAGAGCTATTAGTTTATGAATTAAATAATTTGTGTTGTAAAAATTGAAATTATAAAAAAAAAAAAAACAGAAAAACATCGTTTTTTTAAATGGTTTAAACCATGGTTTAAACCAATGGTTTAAACCATTTGGGTTAAACCAGCCAATCCTGCATATATATTGCTATAATTTATGTGCTCGCCATTTTTGTGCTAACTTCACAAAAATGAAAATAAACCTAATAACAACATTTATATTTGTAGCTACATGCGTTTATAATGTAATTGATACAGGTAACTTCAATTCTTTTATGTGCAATGCCACTATTAAATAGGCCTGCTAGTGCAAGGTAGCTATATTATGTACTACCGTACATACTAGGCTACCCTGAACTGATGGTTTTTAGGTCTTATCAATATAAATATAAGTTTTAGTTTTAGAGCTATTAGTTTAGGAATTAAATAATTTGTGTTGTAAAAATTGAAATTATAAAAAAACAAAAAAAAACAGAAAAACATCGTTTTTTTTAAATGGTTTAAACCATGGTTTAAACCAATGGTTTAAACCATTTGGGTTAAACCAGCCAATCCTGCATATATTGCTATAATTATGCATTTCATAAATTTAAATATTTATAATTAATATTTGCTTCTCATTGTATATATTTTCACTACTTTTCAGCATTGAGATCTGGCAACAGCGCAACGCCGGGTTAGTGTGGTGAGTCACACTGTCACAGTCTTCAGTCAATCAGTCTCCTTCACGCATTCAACGCGTGATCATCTCGTGATGGCTACCGCAAGCTCACTGAGATCCAAGACCGAGATATGGCTAATCGGACACGCCAACCCAAGCCCCCTAACGGGAAACAGGTTACCTTCAAATGGTGAAGTGCTTCGCCGGTTTATACAGTTTCATAAGGTGCAAAAAACAACTTCTAGCCGAGGCGGCGCGTAATGTGATCGTCGAGGTGTATACTTTCTGGGCTATGGCCAGAATCCCGACCATGACCTCCAAAAGCGCCGCGCGAAAACTGCTTAGACTTTGCGACAATTGGCAGGCACTGCAGCGCAGCCGGAAGCGGTCCGGCGCCACAGGTGAGGCAGCCAGGGCGGCCTTCACCGAGGGACTCGATGACATTTTTGACGTGGCTCTCGACAACGCCCTCTCCGTCATCACCATCCAGGAGGATCGCGACTTCCTTCTTGCTCAACGCGAAAAGGGTCGCCGTGGTGTCATGTCCGGGGTGGACAAAATCCTCACTGGAATTGAGCAACGTGCATCCGCGCGTGAAGCTGCCAAAGAAAGGCAACGCCAAAAGCAATCAGAGCAATCACTGGCAACAGCAACCCTTACATCATCAAACTCGTCGTCGTCGCCTAATTGCTCGACAGAAAAGGAAACCAATCCACCTACAAAGCGCCGTCGCAAAAAGAACATTATGACTCAAGACCTAGCGTCGGCACTGGACCGGACCAAAACAAGCAACCGTGGAGCCGTTCAACTCATGAAAGCAGCTGCTTCCAGTCTGGATATTCAAGACACAGATGAACTGGCTCTCAGTCACGAGACGATTCGGCGTTGGCGATTGCGTCATCGAGGGGAAATCGCCAAAGAAGTGAAGATGACGTTCGATCCCAGTGTCCCGCTCATCGTTCACTGGGACGGGAAGATGGTCTCCGACTTCAGCGGCAAGAAGGTCGATCGCCTCGCCATAGTCGTGTCCGGCGACGGCGTCGACAAACTTCTCTCCGTGCCGAAGCTGCCTGCTAGAACTGGTCGCGCCCAAGCAGATGCTGTGCTGAACTCGTTGGATGACTGGGGAATCGCTGATCGTGTCGTCGGGCTCTCCTTTGACACGACAGCTGCCAACACGAGCGTCGTTTCGGGCGCTTGCGTCTTCATCGAGCAGTGCCTTCACCGCCAGCTGCTGAACCTGGCCTGTCGGCACCACATGCTAGAATTGGTGGCAGAGAAAGCCTTCATCGAGTGCATGGGCCCCTCCTCTGGTCCTGACATTAAACTGTTCTCGCGACTGAAGGAGCGCTGGCAATCCGTCTGCACCGACCAATTCAGCGCCATCTCCAAGGAAGACCTTACTAAGCCGCTGCTCAAGGCGCGAGACGATCTGATCGCGCGTTTCAAGGGTCACATCACCAAGGGCCAGCCGCGGGACGACTATCGAGAGCTCCTGGAGCTGGCGATCATAGCGCTTGGAGGCGTCCCCCAGCGAGGTGTGCGCTTCATGCGACCGGGCGCACTCCACCGCGCCCGGTGGATGGCCAAAGTGATATACGCCATCAAGCTCCACCTCTTCCGGCAGCAGCTCCCCATTAAGGCTCGCGAGGCCCGGGGCATCCTGCGCTTCGTAAACTTTGCGCTGTTGGTTTACATTCCGGCCTGGTTTACGGCGCCCCTTTTCGCCGCTGCCCCTCGAACTGACCTGGCGATGCTCAAGGCGCTGGTTGACTACGACAAGGTGGACAAGGACGTGTCCAAGGCTACCTCCCCTGTGTTTCGACGACATCTCTGGTACCTGAGTGAACACCTGGCCGCCCTCGCTCTCTTCGATGATGACACTCCGCTGGAGGAGAAGAGTCGAATTGCGACGGCCATCAAGGATGTCGAGGGCACCGAGGAGCCACCCAAGCGCATTGCCCTGGACGTCTGCCCGGAGGAGCTCGAGCGAAAGAAAGTCGCAGACTTTTGCACAACATCCAGCACGCTTCTTTTCGAGCGGCTCGCGATCAATACTTCTTTCCTAGAGTTGGAGCCGGCTACCTGGTCGAACAATGCGTCCTACCTGGCGGGGAAACGCCGTGTCTCTACGTTGAGCGTTGTCAATGTCCGGGCGGAGCGAGGGGTCGCGCTGATGCAAAACTACAATCTCGCACTCACCAAGGACGAGGAGCAACGGCAGTACTTGATGCAAGTCGTTGAGAAGCACCGCAAAGAGCACCCGAGCGCCCGCAGCGGAAATCCTTAACGGGTTTGGGAGTACTTTATGGTATATTTGAATTTGCTTCATTTTTATAGGGTGTTACTCCTATTAATCCTGTATAACAATGTATAATCGTATATACTTTATTTCTTAGTTATTATTTTGATTTATATGGCCAGTAGGCTCAGTATATTACTATGATTAATACGGAATAAAATGTTTTTTATTTTAATAATATTAAGTTGTTTTGTTGCAATAAAATTGAAATTGATTTAATGATTTTGTATTATTAATAACATTACACACAGAGAATAGTATCCTGCTACCCAGGCATGGTGGGACAAGTTTATTCCAATTAATTATGAAATAATGTTGAACAATATTGTTAAGGTGTTTGCACTGTTTGCTAGTTGCGTATTGTGTTGTTATAAGCTGGTTGCCGGTTGGTGTGGTTTGGATTACAAAGCATAAACGTATTAAGGTGAAACTTTGAAAAAAACTTTTGAACCGCGACAAAAATATTAATATAAAAAAAATATTGGAGATGGAATAAACTTAATGCTATGGAAATATAGCTGTGACTGTCCTCTACGCCATGGTATATGATAGCATTTATATTGACATTGTACATGTTACTTTACCCCTTGGAGCTGGAGCAATTTCTTGGAGAAACTCATTACTTCTGACACGTGGTACGCCAGAGATGGTCGATGCGGAACCCCTAAATATCCTTCAATTTGGCTAAAATTTCATATTCAGGCCTTTTTCACCCAACCTAACAATCCCACAAAGGGCCGTCCTAAAAATCAAAAAATGATTTTTATGTGGCACCTTAATATATATATATACTGCGGTCGACCCCTCTGCAGCATCCCGCCTCATTTGCGGGACTTGGTGAAGGAGGGAATTGCTCTCTGATCGCCTCCTGCCCTCGTAGCCAGCCACGCATGGCTGGTCAGGGACTTTGCACAAGAATCTGTATATATATATATATATATATATATATATATATATATATATATATATATATATACATACACATATATATATATATATATATATATATACATATACATATATATACACATATATATATACACACATATATACACACACATATATATATATATACATATACATATATACACACACACATATATACGCACACACACACACACACACACACACATACATACATAAGTTGACAAGTAGAAGGTTCGAGACAGCAGTTGGAAAAAACGTTTTTACGCATAGAATAGTAAATAGGTGGAATAGTTTGCCGGTAGAAGTAATTAGTAGCACGTCTATAAACATGTTTAAAAATCGATTAGGCGCATATGTTGATAGATTGGGTATAGTTTAAGGTAGTAAAATTAAGGCTTTGTGGTGATAGATCCCACAACTCAACACAAGTGTTGTGGGATATAGGGAGGCAGCATCTTGGGTTAGGGGATACTCTCTGTCCTTACACACCCCATTTAAAGAGATTCCTCTGCCGAGCGGTGCCCCCCATAGTACTGTGAGGTATTGAAAAACTCATGATCTTCACTTGCCCCACAAACACCTTTAAATGGGAGACCCAAAATGGGTGCACACACATTTCTACATTACTGTACAGTCTTTACAGCCACACCTACACTTTTCTCCTAAGTATATATATTGTAATGTATATGGTTGTAAATTTTGACTTGGTCCGCAATCGATATGGACCGTGACTTATTTTTCGTTGGCAAGGTACTAGTATTGATGGATACCGTAATGAAATTGACTGGATTCTTTGGATCTAATATATTTGCATGTCGGTTATAAATAGATATAGAGTGTAACATATTTGTGGATAGTAGTCTATTATGACTTGATCCTCTGGATCCAGAGATTCTATCTTTAGTTTTAAATCGATAATTAATTAGTTTTAAATCGATAATTAATTAGTTTTAAATTGATAATTATTTAGTTTTGCAAAAATTGGTTGTTGCCAATGTACAGGCAGTTGTTACATAAATTTCTTATGTTCTTGTGGTTCGGAACCGACGTAAAATTGTAGGTCCGCTCCGCCACCACGGAGGACATACACAATATACAATTACGAACACAGTTAGGTAGACCAGCCATGAGTGGATCCTAGGGTCTTTGTTGGTCTGAAACATTATAACATATATATATATATATATATACACACACCTTTGGTTAGCTTCCGCCCGAATTGTTCATTCTAACGAAGGTCAAGCTTTTCACTCCACCTTAGACCTACAGTTTAACGTGGAATCCGAACCACGTCCCATCAGTAACCCAGCGTCTTAACAAGTAGGCCACGTAGGGTACCCATTTATCTACCAACCACTTTCTTTATTGTGTGGAAGGATGAACAGCTGGGTTTTGCTGCGCGCCGGATGCCATCGGGTCTCGAACCCGGGGCCGATGGATTCGTAGTCAGCAACGCTAACCACTACACCACCGAGGCGCTATTACATACATACATATATATATATATATATATATGTGTATACACATATGTACACACACATATATATTATATACACTTACACACACACACACACATATATATATATATATATATATATATAGCGAGGAATAAGAGGACGAAGAGATGGTACATGTTTATTTATAAACGTTTCAGAAATTTTCACCTTCCATCATCAGTGCTAAAATTATAAAAGCAGTTAAAAAATTAATAAATATAATGAACGGAAACTTATACAGTATATTTAAATAAACGTGTGATATTAGTGGTGTTTAGGTAATTAAAATTAAAAATAAATTAATATGAAATATAGAAAAGTGATCAGTCGTCAAATATAAAGTAAAAAGCGAACAAAATTGAGAGGAGTTTTACCAGCTTGTTATTGTCGGGGTAAGGGAACTAACTGAGCAAAGGGTTGGGAATGAATGGTTGTTGGAAGAGGTCCATATTAGAAAAGTTGGGGTCAGACGGACCGATGGTGAATTTCTTCTCAGTGGTAGGATATGGCAGTTTATTTGGCTATGTTTAAGTTGAAGGCAGAACTGTAGTCGTTGAGAGTTGGTTTAATACTGAGGATGTGTAGGGACTCCAGAATGCGGAGGTCGGTTAGATGGTTGGTTGTGTTAATAATTTTGAAATTGGAGGGAAGTAGTGGGTTGTTGTGAAGGTGGCAGTGATCTCTTATTGCTGATCTCTTATTGACGGAAGAACGTACTTGGTTGTAAATGCTTTCCGAAATTTTATTCTGATCGTATAGTTTTCTGAGGAAACGGTTGATTTTGTCTTCAAGTTTTAGGGAAAGTGTTAAGGGATTGTCATTAATCTTTTTGAATTTGATGGAATCGTTGAGAACGTTGTTAACCTTATTAATGTAATCCGATTTGTTAAGGACAGTGCTTTTACCTTTGTCAGGGCGTGAGATAATGATGGAGTCGTCTTTAGATAGTTCTTTAAGGCAGGAGAGGTCTTTTCTATTGATTAGGGGGGAAAAAACTTTGTGAGGTTTAAAATTCTAAAAGTGTTTATTTGCGATGTGATGTGGGTAATTGAAGACTTTAAGAATGGAAGTTTTGTCTCATCAACTATTGGAAATTGTTTTAAACTATGAAAGTGTTTTTCGAATGATATAAAGTGTTTAAAATAGTTTATCTCAAAATTTGATAATTTAAAATCTAGGCTTAAGGAGAGGAGTCGTCTTTCATTGATACTTAAAGTTCTATTAGAAAAGTTAAAGATAGTTTGATCAGGATTTAGGGGCTGAAGGTTGGAATTTAGGCCTAATTGTTTTAATTTTCTATTATGTCGTTGTTGAATTTGTTTCCGGTAAATGTTGGTATCTTTAATAGTTTGGTTTTTAACATTACGTAGTCTATAAGGCTTACGGATTTTTTCAGTTGCCCCACCCACTATAAACCACACCTATATAAAAGATATGTTGACGACACCTTTCTCCTTTTTCACAATGCCAACCACGCCCCCCTTTTTCTTAACTATCTTAATTCCCAACACAAAAACATTACGTTCACCAAAGAAGACGAATCGAATAACACCCTACCCTTCCTAGATATAACAATAACAAAACAAACAACAAATGCAGCACCTTCATATATACAAAACTTACAGACACAGGCCTAGGTACTAATTACCTAAGCCACACCCCTTCGCCATATAAAATAAACAGCATCAAAATTTTAATCCACCGCGCCTATCATCTTTGCTCTTCGTACTTATCCCTCCACAACGAAAGAGAATTCATTCATAATTTCGGCATCAACAACTCCTTCCCAAAACATCTTTTACAGTTTTTAACCAGAAATTTTCATAATAATATTTATCAACCCCCCCTTAAAGTTCCCACCGTTAAAAAAGACGTTTCCCTATTACGACCATATTAGCCAAAAAATACTTTCAGAACTCCGCCCACTCACCCCTCTTTACCCCCAAATCAACTTTCAATTCATTTTCACCAACAATAGCATCAAATCATACTTCAACCACAAAGAAAAAACACCTCACCCCCTTGCTTCGTCCATCATCTACGTTTTCAACTGTGTTCCCTGCCAAGCGAACTATATTGGCAGCACCATTCGCCAGTATCAAACCAGAGTGGACGAGCATCACGGTATTTCTACCAGAACATCGCAACCGTTAAATAAAAAATCAGCAATAAGAGATCACTGCCACCTTCACAACAACCCACTACTTCCCTCCAATTCCAAAATTATCAACACAACCAACCATCTAACCGACCTCCGCATTCTGGAGTCCCAACACATCCTCAGTATTAAACCAACTCTCAACGACTACAGTTCTGCCTTTAACTTAAACATAGCCAAATAAACTGCCATATCCTACCACTGAGAAGAACTTCACCATCGCTCCGTCTGGCCCCAACTCTTCTATATGGACCCTTTCCAACAATCATTCATTCCGAACCCTTTGCTCAATTAGTCCCCTTAGTTCCAACAAGATGGAGCCCCTGCTCACAGAGCACGCCAAACTGTCACATTCCTTGAGAACGAAACACCGTATTTTATCGAACTCAATATGTGGCCGGCTAGTAGCCCCGATCTTTCACCACTAGATTATGGTGTCTGGGAAGCGCTGAAGTCCAAATTTACATCCCTGTACCAATATAAGAGACAGATGAACTACGCGAAAGAATTCTGCTCGGCTGGGAGACGGTGTCTCAACGATATGTAAACAGGTGTATTGATCAGTGGCGTCCACATTTGGAGGCCTGCGTTGAGCAGGAAGGGGGACACATCGAGCAACTTCTCAATTAAGACGAACAACATGCTAAGGTAAGCATCTATGAAGTTTGGGAGCTCTAGTCCCCTTACTTATTTTAATATGACAGTTTACCTCCAAGGGGTCACATTTTTTTACCCACCCTGTATATATATTATATATATATATATATATATATATATATATACATATACATAGAGAGAGAGAGAGAGGGGACCGCAAAACCGGACATGACGGGTTCCGGAACGCCGGCGGAACGCGGCGTAAAAACAGCTATAATTTTTTCCTACTGAACCCACCTTAGACTAACTAATAATAACACATAGATAATCTCACATACATACAAGCTCTTTTTATATATATATATATATATACAGACACTTAATCTTACATTTTGTTCAATCTAACGAGCCATCTACAAAGACAAAATGGTGTAGGCATCCCGTGTCGACACTGATCAGAAAAACTTTACTTTGTAGGCCTAGCGCCTTCTCCAGATGTCTTCCTTTGGTAACTCCAATCTAAAACAAACTATGATATTTATTTCAGAAAATGTCAATTTGTATCATCTGGGTGTTTGCTTGCACAGCTTGAACCGACACTTATGTAAAATGAAGTGAACGGGATCAGACTTTAAGAGAAAAATTCTACCATTCATAGAAAAAATAAATGTATTTTATTAGCATAGAGACGTTCTCAACCTGTTTTATCACCACTATACCAACAATATAAAAAAAAATTCGTCTTTGTATTTCACACTTTTGAGCAAAAGTTCTGAATTTTGACCACTGAAGCTTTACACTTTTAAGAGCATATTTTATAGAGGCGCTTATACATATAAAAGAAGGCTAGAAAGAGATAATTTTATTTGACCAGGGGAGGACCATTATCGGTCCGGAGCCAAAATTTCTCATGGTAATATAAACTCAAAAAACGAATATCTACAAACTTGAACGCTATCTATACATTTACAGTTACGAAAAACCCTGTTGGACATATTATTCAAAATATATTTGTGGGGTCCCGCGTCTTAAGGTACCTAGGCGCCAAAATTAAAATTCGCCAGAAATCGCCTCCAAAGTTCAACAATATTCTGGCAATAGTATCTATTAATTGAGCTAAAACGTTCATTTTTGGCTAAATTAGAGTTCTAAGTATGCTAATGAAGATGTTGATGAGTTTTTGGAATAGATTTTCATATTTTATATTTTATATATATTTTTTTTAATTCTTTGATTTTCTTATTATGCCGAACTTTGGGTGAACTTTTGGCTGGCGATAGAGGTGAAAAAAGTAGTTCGCTTCATAAGGTTTTCAACCATACTACTAGTGTCGTACGGTCATTATAACCCAAACCACGCGATAGAGGAAGGGCGAAGATAGTGATATCCATCAAAAACACGTTTTCGCCTGTGGTGGCGCTTGGGTATCTTAAGACGCGCGACCCCTCATTTCTCAACTAATTTTTATGAATTGATGAGGATGTAAATCTTTTTATTATGCGCCGGTCAAATATTTGTGTGTGTGTGTGTATATATATAAGCGAACATGACACCGAAAACGCGCTTATGTTCCTGAGGATGTCATTAGACGAAAGCGCTTGAGCACCCCTTTGTGTTTCTTTTTCCTTCGTGGTTTTATTCATCATATAATATATATATATAATTATATAATATATATATATATATATATATATTATATATATATATGTTTAAAATAATAATAAAAATAATAATAATAATAATAATAATAAGAATTATAATAAATAAATAAACTCATTAGTGAAAATAATATGCATCATATATATATATATATATATATATAATATATATATATATATATATAATTATATATATATATATATATAATATATATATATATATATATATATATATAAAGTTAGCACTATAATAATAATATAATAATAATGTTAATTATTTATTTATGATGATTCATGAGACTGGGGTCACCATGATCTTTTCAGATCAAATAATTTTATTAATTTGGTTGATTGATAGAATGAGTTTTCTTCCTTTATTAAACAAAATAAATGATTTATGAATGAGACAAAATAAAAGTTGATTGTTTACAGGTGGAATTAAATGTACACTTGAATAATGACTTCAATATAATAATTCGCGAGGTAATGATTAGTCTTTATATAAAGATAGGTGAATAACACCAGACCAAAATGAGGCCTGCAGAAAGATGTTAACATGATGGTAGCTTTCGTGTCACTGTTTCTTCAGAGAGAGAGGTCGAGGTGCGATGTCGGCGTCCTACTCGAGAAGTCCTTGTAAGGAGGTTCAGGTGTGAGGCAAAGCATAAGGACATGCCTTGAGTGAATCCTCGCGATGTGACTTCATCTTAGTCGTACTTGTGTGACGTAATCTTGGTCGTGTTTGTGGTGATGGAAAACGCAAAGTATTTAAAAACGTGTTTGCCACCATATATATATATATATATATATATATATATATATATATATATATATATATATATACAGGGTGTTTCAGGAGGAAAGGTCAATACTTCGGGAGGTGATAGTATCGGTCATTGTGAGAAAAAAAGTTCATATGAACATGTGTCTAATTCTGAATGGTTACGGAGATAGAGCTGTTTGAATCTACAAATAAAAAAAGCATTGTTAATGGTAATCAAGAAAGAGAAACCAATTACTGTTTCTTACATTTAATGTTTAAACATAGGCATTTTGAATGGTATCAGATACAGAAATGACAAATTTGTTACAGTTTACAATACGTTTTCGAAAATCCCACCGCCAACCTCAATGCACTTTGCAACTCGTGTGCGAAGATCTCGTGTTGTTCGTCTGAGTTGATCTCGACGTTTCTTTATGCGGGCAGCAGCATCCAAAATGCGCGCGAGCAAGTCGTCTGGTGTATCCACCATTCTTTTGTAAACTTGACTTTTCATCCACCCCCACAAACAATAATCTAACGGAGAGAGGTCTGGAGACCTCGGTGGCCATTGAATGGGACCACCGCGGCCGATCCATCGACCAGGGAAAGTTTGATTTAGTTATTGCATCACCAGACGGGTAGAATGTGGAGGAGCTCCGTCATGCTGAAAGTACATACCAGCGCGTGTAGCCAAAGGAACATCCCCAATAGTCCTGGCAATTCATTTTGCAGAAATTCTAGGTAACTTTGTCCTGTAAGACGATTCTCTAAAGTTACAGGGCCAATCAGCTGATCATCGATGATACTGCACTACACATTAGCAGAGAAGCGATGTTGAAAATTTGTTTCCACAGTGACATTTTAATTTTCGTCTGACCACCGATGAGAGTTACAAGTGTTGTTGATACCGTCACGGGTGAAAGTAGCTTCATCGGTGAACAGTATTAATCGAAGCAATCGGTGATTAGCATTTACCCAATGGCAAAATTCCAGTCGCATGACAGCGTCTCCTTGTTGAAGGTGTTGTACATGCTGTACATGATATGGATGCAAGCCTTCCTCACGTAATGTTCGCCATACTCTTGTGTGTGGTACACCGAGACGTGTAGAAATTCTTCGTGAGCTAGTAGTAGGACTACGCTCTACCAACTGAAGAATGTTTTCCACTTCATCTACATCTTGTTGACCTTCACGTTCAGATGAAACATGAGCGCTGGGAAGTGTACCAATCTCACGCAATGTGTTGAAAACCCTGGTAAACACTCTTCGATCCGGAATTCTGTGGTTCGGAAACCGTCGACGGTATTCTGCAACAGCAGCTGTTGCACTTCCATCGCAAAAACCGTAGACATACACCATATCTGCATATTAGGCATGTGTGAAGGTGTGTGGCATTCTTAACACTGCTTCAAACACCAAACAATGTCACTCACAACAGTCAGCTGTCGATTGGCTTATGTTACATGCTTACATTACAGCTTACATGGTTCAAGGTTATAGGGGAGGGAAGGGGGAGAGGAAGAGCTGCGCGCGCATCAGATTCAAACAGCTCTATCTCCGTAACCATTCAGAATTAGACACATGTTGATATGAACTTTTTTTCTCACAATGACCGATACTATCACCTCCCGAAGTATTGACCTTTCCTCCTGAAACACCCTGTATATATATATTATATAATATAATATATTATATATATAATATATATATATATTAGGGTGATCCAAAAATAGATGATAAAGTTTTTTTTTCGAATTTTTCTATTCCCACCCATTCATTTTGTTCCACTACTAGAAAAAGTCATTTATACAAAAAACGACGAGAATATAAATATATTTAGATGTTGCGAACTGAAACTCAATTTTTTGAAGAATTGGCATTTTATTTATGCCAAAAAACAAATAAAACAAAACTGCAACTATATGAAGAAAAATTCAAAACATTTTACATGTTGAACTTTTTGCATGTAGGGAATTAATTAAAAATAGATTTAATTAAAGATAGAATGTGTCGTAACCAATATAATAAAAAAAAAGATGGCTTTACGGGTTTACACTACACAGTATACATATGTACACACATACATACAATACACACATTGTATATAAAATGAATTTAAGAAATTAATACACTATATTAAGAGAGAAGATGGGACACGTACCATCACGATGATAGCTGGGCAAATACTGAAAGTGCTAGTTTTAGAAATTATTTCGCAACCCCTTATCCTATCTCAATTGAGCTATAATCTTAAACATCGTAATATTTATCAAACAGAAACAATATGAGATGATGGGAGGAAATAATTTCAAAACTCTGGTTTTTGGACCATTTTAATATATTATATACAGGGCCATTCAAAAAAGACGCAACAGTTTAAATTGCTTATATTTCGTAATATTGTTAACATGCAGGAGTGATTTTTGTATTAGTTTACAGCGTACAATTGGGAGTTTTTATTTAATGAAAAACATGTTCAATGTGTGAGCCACCGGCATCCAAAACCATTTCCAGTCGACGTTGAAAGTTGGCAAGTACCGCGCGTAGAACGTCATGAGTGATTGTGCTGACAGATGAAATTTCCTCTTGCAGCTCACTAACTGTGAGAGGATTGTTTCTGTAAACATTATCTTTCAGATATCCCCATATAAAATAATCACATGGGTTGAGATCCGGAGAATATGGTGGCCAAGACCATCCACAGACAAAACGTTCAGGGAAGCGATTCGAGATGACGCGATCGTCAAAATATTCATTTAAGGCTACAAGATTCGTTCGCCTAGTGCCTTAGGCTACTAGGCCTAAGTGGTAACAAAACTCCAAGGTGTACGCTGTAAACTAATACAAAAATAATTCCTGTACGTTAACAATATTACGAAATATAAGCAATTTAAAGTGTTGCGTCTTTTTTCAATGGCCCTGTATATATATATATATATATATATATATATATATATAGGGTGGCCCAAAAAAACGCAAACCATAATAAAGATTTCAGTACTCTACATAAAATATTTTTCCCACAGCTGAGGGAACAATGAGGTATGGTGAAAAAAACGAATATCCTAAATCCTAAATGTGTATAGGTGTACGTGGCAACTATTCTAAGACTTATAGTAGTTTCCTTAGCCTATGGATAATCTGTTAGTCTCTGAAAGACGTCAGATGATATAGGCTACACCCATCTTAAATACTGTCTTTTAAACTTACCCTTCAAATTATGGTTCTAACTAACGGTAAAAAAGCGGTGATTGAAAAGTGTTTCTTGGAAAAAAGATGTACTGGGGCAAGAATTTTGAGGGAATTTCCAGGAATAACTTGTAATGTTAAGTCTGTGAGTAGAATAATTAAAAACTTAAAGCAACCGGTTCGAAGACATGGAAGAATGGAAGTGGTCGGCCTCAAACAGTTTACACTCAATACAGTATGGCAATGATCGAAATGATGAGCCATCTTAAGAGGATCGACCTCGGTCACATTGCTCTCAGAGGAAAATTGCAAGAAATTTAGGTATCAGTCGAAGTTCCATACAAAGAGTGCAGAGAACGGTAGAACTTAAAGCATTTAAAAGGATCCGTGTTTCAAGACGTGGCAGCAATGTAAGAGCTAAAAGAAAATTTTTTCCATTTTCGTCCACTGATGTTAAAAAAAATAGTTTTTACAGATGAAAAAGATTTCACCATCGAGATTGCTCGAAACTCCCGGAGCGATGTTGTTTATAGTCGGCGCAAGAAAGACATTCCTCCATCGAGACTTTACCACCAGACAAGTCGGTTTTTCAAAAAAATTCATGGTATTAGTAGGGGGTTGGGTACGATTCGATGTGGCCGACTCGATGCGACCCAACTCGATGTGGCCGACTCGATGTCAGGACAACTCGATGTCAAGCCAAGTCGATGCCAGGCCAAGTCGATGCAAACAGTGTTGTAGTCGAGTCTGAAGCCAAGACCGAGGCCGAGTTCAATAATTACCTTACCTACCTAACCTTACCTAACCTAACCTACCTAACCTAACCTACCTTACCTAACCTTACCTTACCTAACCTTACCTAACCTACCTAACCTAACCTACCTACCTAACCTTACCTTACCTACCTAACCTTACCTAACCTAACCTTACCTACCCTACCTACCCTACCTTACCTAACCTAAACCTACCTTACCTAACCTACCTACCCTACCTTACCCTACCTTACCTTACCTTACCTAACCTTACCTAACCTACCTACCCTACCTTACCTAACCTTACCTAACCTTACCTTACCTAACCTAACCTTACCTAACCTACCTAGCCTAACCTAACCTTACCTAACCTAACCTTACCTAACCTAACCTTACCTACCCTACCTACCCTACCTTACCTAACCTACCTAACCTAACCTAACCTTACCTAACCTACCTACCCTACCTTACCCTACCTTACCTTACCTTACCTAACCTACCTTACCTAACCTACCTACCCTACCTTACCTTACCTTACCTAACCTTACCTAACCTACCTAACCTAACCTACCTACCTACCCTACCTTACCTAACCTTACCTACCCTACCTACCCTACCTTACCTACCTTACCTAGCCTTAATTATTTTTTATGCTTTACTTTTTCTTCTTAAAATACCCTTAAAAGATAATAAAGCTCAATATGCTTCGACTTGGCCTGGCATCGACTTGGCCTGGCATCGACTTGGCTTGACATCGAGTTGTCCTGACATCGAGTCGGCCACATCGAGTTGGGTCGCATCGAGTCGGCCACGTCGAATTGTCCCATCCCCTTAGTAGGTGTATCGTGGAATGAAAACACGAAAATTCATTTCATTTCAGAAAATAAAAAAATTAATTCAGAAACCTATGTAAATCTCTTAGAGGAGAATCTTTTGCCTGATTGTTGGCGTCTGTATTATGGAAAGGATTTCATAATCTAACAAGATGGTGCTACAGCTCATACTAGCAAGTTCACACAGGATTATCTTCAACAAGATGTAGTCAATTTCATTGGAAAAACGACTGGCCCCCTCAATCACCTGATTACAATCGCATGGATTACTGCATATGGAACACTCTAGCAGAGAAGATTTATGAAGGACAAACAGAAAAGTTTACAGAAATGCAATTAAAGAAAAAAATACTCGAATGTTGGGACAAAATAATATTAGCAGAAATCAGAAAATGTTTCATGTCGTGGAAGAAAAGGTTAAGATTAGTTTGTAAGCAGGACGGCGGACATATTAACCATATTTGTTGATAAGATGTGAATTATAAAAAATTTTCAGTTTATGATATTCGTTTTTTTCACCATACCTCATTGTTCCCTCAGCTGTGGAAAAACTATTTTATGTAGAGTTCTGAAATTTTTATGATGGCTTATCAATAGATTGTGGTAAACGTTATGTAAATTCTGGAAGTGTGAACTACATATTTTTGAAGTTATTGATGTTGAAATCTCACTGCATTTTTGGGGGGGGCCACACAATATATATATATATATATATATATATATATATATATATATATATATGATGATAAAAACCACGTGTTACTTTCGTGAAATAATTTTCATATATATATATATATATATATATGTATGTATATATAAAAGAAAATCATATCACAATTTATGTATGTACTTTTACAAATAAAAAAATATTTAAAATACTTATTGATTATTATTATTTTAAACATATATATATATATATATATATATATATGTTTAAAATAATAATAATAATAATATTCATCAATAAGTATTTTAAATGAATTTTTCATATGTAAAAGTACATGCATAACTATATAATTGCGATAAATGAATCGTGGCTTAACACTGAAACACGTGACTTTGTAGGGGAGTATCAAATTAGAGGTTATAGACATTGTGTTAAAAAACAGAATAGGTAGGGGAGGAGGCGGTGTTATGCTGTATATCAAAGATAATATTGCGAACGTTATAGAATTAAAGCACAGAATTCTAGAACCGATAGATTCGACTATAGCAGAACTTAAATTGAACGATTTCAAACTTCTTGTTGCGGACGACGCGTTATATCGTGAACGAAAGAGAATAATAGGTAGTGAGCAGACCTTAGTTATGGGTGAATTTAATTGCGCCAACGTGAATTACGATACAATGCAGGGAGACGCGGAAGGTAATCGTTTAGTTAATTTTCTCGAGTATAGCTTTCTTATTCAAAAGGTTGGGGAACCTACGAGGTTGGACAGTATTTTAGATTTAGTAATAACTACGGATGATAGGGTAATGACGGATCTTCAAGCAATAGAACCGTTAAGCAATAGCGATCACAATATGGTAGAGTTTGTCCTCTCAGTAAGTCACTCGAAACAAGCTAACTCGACTAAAATTCCAAACTTCCAGCGCGCAGACTTTTGTAAATTTAGAAGTGAATTTTCACACGTCAACTTGGAAAACGTAATGGGGATCTCCAACGCAAAAAATAATGTGGAAATCGTTTGAAACAGTCTTTCTGACTATAAATGAGGAATGTGTACCGTACAAGATTAAGCGTGCGAAAGTAAACAACAAGCCCTTGTGGTTTACTTCTAGAGTAAGGGATATTATAAAGAGTAGAGATAGGGCTTATAGGCTGCATAAGTGCGATAAAGACAATTTGTTGTTACGAAACAAATACATATCTCGAAGGTGTGAAGCGAAAAGCGTAATAAAAAGCCAAACCGATTTTGAAATCTCCATAGCTCGTGACGGTAAAGAAAACCCCAAGTGATTCTTTCAATACGTCAACAATAGGAATCCAGTAAAGAGTGTGTTGGGGCCGTTGAAAAATTCTGAAGGAGAGCTAGTTTCTGAAAAACAAGCAAATGGCTACCCTGCTAAACGAATTTTTTACGGCAGTTTTTACAAAAGAAGATGTAACGAATATCCCCACGGTCATAGACATAATAGTGAAAGGGAGGTAATGCACTATGTTGGTAAAATGAAAATGCTTTAATCACCGGAGCCGGATTCCATATATCCTATACAGCCAAAATAAATAAAAGAAAGCATTGTTATGCCGCTAACAAAGATTTTTAATGCGTCTATTTCTGAGGGGTGCGTACTAGATAATTTCAAGTTAGCAAATGTAACACCTAGCTTTAAAAAAGGCGATAAAGATGCGGCGGGAAATTATAGGCCAATCAGTTTAACGTCTGTTGTAGGTAAGCTACTGGAATCAATAATTAGGGATCGTATAGTCGAACACTTAGAATTGCATAACTTGGTTAGAAATACGCAGCACGGTTTTAGGCGAAAAAAATCTTGCTTAACTAATCTTTTAGAATTTTTCCAAAGCGTGGTTGAAGTTTACGATAGTCATCGGGCGGTAGATGTATTGTATTTAGATTTTCAAAAAGCATTTGACACCGTACCGCACAAAAGACTCATTGAAAAAACTGAGGCTCATGGAATCAGGGGTGTAGTAATGAAGTGGATAGAACAGTGGTTGCAAGGTCGGAAACAGAGGGTGGTCGTTGATGGAGCGGAGTTGTCTTGGGCTAATGTAGCGAGCAGCGTTCCTCAGGGTTCTGTATTGGGTCCCTTGCTTTTTCTTATATATATTAACGATTTAGATGTCGGCCTAGTCAGTACAGTTTCAAAGTTTGCGGATGAAACGAAGTTGGGTGGTAGGGCGATTAATGACGAAGATAGAGGTAAAATCCAGGAAGATCTGAATAAAATCTTTGATTGGTCCGTCACATGGCAAATGAGATTTAACGTTGATAAGTGAAAATTTTTACATACAGGTTCGCGTAATGGTAATTTTGCGTATAGTATGTCATGGAAGAAGTTGGCAAGCGTAGAGCAGGAAAAAGATTTAGGAGTTATAGTCACTGGTGATTTAAAAGTGGCGAAACAAAGTACAGCAGCGGTCAATAAAGTGAACAGAGTGCTAGGTTTTATAGCTCGCAATTTTGAGTACAAATCGAGCGATATTATTGCTTCTCTTCATAAATTGTTAGTTAGACCCCATTTGGTGTAAGCGATCCAATTTGGGAATCTGCATATGCGAAAAGATATAAACAAAATCGAAAGAGTTCAAAGACGAACAACTAAGATGATTCCGTCACTTAGGTCAAAGTCGTTCGAGGATAGGCTTAAGGAGTTAAAATTGACTACACTCGAGACTAGGAGGCTAAGGGGTGATCTAATCCAGGTTTTTAAAATTATGAAGGGGTTCTATGACGTAGAGATAGCTTTTTCGAAATATCACAATATATTAGAACTAGATATAACGGGTGTAAGTTGACAAGTAGAAGGTTCGAGACAGCAGTTGCCAAACATTTTTTTACGCATAGAATAGTAAATAGCTGGAATAGTTTGCTGGTAGAAGTAATTAGTAGCATGTCTATAAACATATTTAAAAATCGATTAGAAACATATGTTGATAGATTGGGTATGGTTTAAGGTAGTAAAATTAAGGCTTTGTGGTTCAGAACCCACGTAAAATTGTAGGTCCCCTCCGCCACCATGGAGGACATGCGCAATACACAATTACAAACACAATTAGGTAGACCAGCCATGAGTGGATCCTAGGGTCTTTGTTGGTCTGAAACATTATAACAATGTAACAAGTATATATATATATAATATATATATATATATATATTATATATATATATATATATATATAATATACCTATTTTTTATATATATAAGAAAATTATATCATAACTTATGTATATACATTTACATATAAAAAAAATTTACTTAAAATATTTATTTATTGAATTTTTATTATTATTATTATTAATATTATTATTATTATGTACATATACACATGTCACGATTACCGCATATCTGTACAATCTGACGGAATGGAATGTCACTAGCACACAGTAGTTCAAAGTAATTCATTCGAGTTCTTTTAAAACCGGTCAGATCCCCATATTTTCTTTAACCGAAACATACCACATAAACGTATTAACAAGCTTGCCACTCCATGTTAGACCTACAGTTTAAGCCGGAATCCGACGCACGACCCATCAACAGAAAACTACAATTATATTGTCTCCCATGTCACTATAATGGATGTGAATTGTGATTTAATTTTTATTTTATTGTGAGTCAACCAAACAATTGTGAAAAGCAGCGCGAAACCGTTTATTTGAAACTTTTAACTTCAAGTAGCTTTGATTCTCTGCATACAGTTGACGCATCCACGAATATGAACCAAAAGATGGTACACTGATCGAGACCTCAGTAAAGCAAGAAAGATATTATTACAGATCTTCTCTATGATATAGTAGAAGTCAAAATATATATAGGTAATTTGGACATGCCTTTACGAATATCTATTTTCAGCTGTTAACCCTTTGAGGAGCAAGGGACATATTTGTCCCAACAGAAATAATAATATAAATTGTACAATGATGCAACTTTTCTACAAATACATCAACATGTTTATATAGGTATCGTTTAGTTGTCGGAAAATTAACCCAAAAATGGGTCCTTTAAGTGGCTATAGTTACTAACATATCTAATTGTAAATAACAATAAAACTTTAACTTTTAAGTTCAACGAAACGTATACTGGTCGTCAAAGGGTTAAAGGAATATATAAATCAAATTCGCGACGACGGTACTTAAGGCTCGCTGCGGGTCCGTTTATTAAATTTTTAAAAATCTCTCTCTCTTCCTCTCGCATATATATAAATGTATATATATATATATATATATATATATATATATATATATATATATATATGCATAGTGAAAAGGTAACGGTTTGGTGTGGTGTTTCCACTTTGGGGGTTATCGGGCCTTATTTCTTTGAGGAAAACAACCGGTCTGTTACCGTGGATGCTGATCGCTATCGCATCATGATGAAAACTTATTTAGCTGAGGAACTGCTAAGGGTGAGGAACGTATGGTTCCAATAGGATGGCGATACTGCTCACACGGCAAGGCAAAGCATGAATGTTCTTAGAGGAATGTTTCCAGGCAGCTTAATTTCAAGATTTGGAGACATTCCCTGGTCAGCAAGATCCACCGTCTTATCAGCTCCAGACTTTTTCTTGTGGGGATATCTTAAGTCTGAGGTGTATACTACTCGCCCCCACTCTACCGAAGAGCTTAAAGACCGCATTGTAGAGGAAATTGGAGGAATTGATTGCGCTTTATTGCAGTGAGTTATGCGGAACTTCAGACAGAAATTACAACAATGTTTAGATTGTAATGGAGGCCATCTGGAACATGTAATTTTCAAAACATAAACTGCATTCACTACTTTTGTTATATCATACAAAATTCTTTGTGATTTGTTGTTGTCCAGTCTATAAATAACTAAGCGGCATTCACTACTTTTGTTATATCTTACAAAACTTTCCCTGATTTGTTGTCCAGTCTCCCCTAGCAGCGCAATGAAAAACGTCATACCCTCGCGCCCCACCCTGTATATACGTAATAATTAAAAACCTACGAAAAAAGCACCAATCATGCATACTATATCGCGTAAAACTGAAGCCATTGGACGTATAAAGCCACGCCCACAGTCGCAGCACAGCCAATGAGATCAATATGATCTGAATGTGGGAGGTTCCTTCTTACTCGTCCGTTATTGAAAGGGAGCGATTCCTACCCCATATAAAAGAAACATCTTCATCCGTGGCCGCATTCAGCAGTCATTTTTCACAGTGTGCATACTCGCTTGGTTAACCACAATGAGTTCTAGTATCGCCAACGATGTGTCTTTATAAGTGGGCTTCGCGTATAGATTACAGAGATTTTTCGTGATATAATCCATCATTCGCTGCTTTATATATAGTGTTAATTCTTTATTACGCAAATGACGTTTTTTGTATATTGAAATGTGCTTCTATTACGGCAGGGTGGGGGTAAAGTTTCGTCAACAATAGATTAGACAACTACAGTATATCGCGCCATCCGTTTTTGAATACGGCGATACACTGTAAGTAATAATTCATACAGTGTTGTATGAATATATATATATATATATATATATATATATATATATATAGTATACATAGGGAAAATTGTTTTTTTTCCTGATCTCCGGAGCTGAATCGGGAGCGCTGCTATTTCTAGCTGCAAACAATCGCGCGGATTTATTTCTCAAGAAATTGATAACGTTTGCAAAATTACACCCTCGGGGGCAATGGACGCCAGGGTTCCTCGAAAATTAACTAGTTAAGTTAATTTGAAATTCTTAGCAATTAAGTCAAGTTAAGTTAATGCAAATTTTAAATTAATTGATCTAACCTTTATATATATATATATATATATATATATATATTATCGAAGCCATCGACATTTTATTATGCAACTAAATCGCAGAACTAATTATTTATTTGAATTGCGAGTAAAAACTTAATTTGAAGGGAATATTTTTTTAAAAAAGCATTGGAGCTGAGATGTAGCGTTTCGCAAAAGCGTTCCGAAACGGTGTGGAGGAAATCCAGCTTAGTTGCAATGATGTGGAAGAGGGCAAAGGGCCAGAAATTTTACAATACAATAGCCAGTCCTGTAGAGAACCACAAAGCGAATGCGAATTAATTGCAGAAATAAAGTAATTGTTTTTCTGTGTTAGCGGGATAGGATAAGAATGAACATTGGTTATATTTTAATGTTCTATTACATTTAAAAATAGTTACAGAACATAATAATATTAGCTGGTACATTTTATAAATTTACACAATATAATACTAAAAGCTATAGAACGCATGGTGCATATTTGGAACAAATTATAATAATTAATTGCTGAAGATATTTATCGTTACAGTTATATATATATTATATATATATATATATATATATATATATATATTCACACATTACACCGGGTGATCACAAAAGGGAACTCTTTTTTTATCTGGGTCACATGAATCATATAATTTTTAAAAATTTGTAAATTCGTCCTCGCGGGCCATATACATGAGAAAACACAAACAGTACTGCCCACATACGTTGCTGTTGAAACTCTGGAAACAGTAGGGATTCTAAACTATTTTTAGAATTTGGAGTTGTTCGAGAAATTTTACAATAATAGCATCATTCCATGGATGCTCGCCCAGAGATTTAAAGTAGTACATTCGCTCCCTATTTTTAAAATAAATGGTCATCCAGTTGATCCATTCTCCACCTCTAAAATCTGTATTCGCAATAAGTGCGCCGTAATCTCTCATGGGTGGAAGTTTCACCGTTTCATTCTTCGCAAACACTCCGATAAATTTGTCACGTGTGAATCGGTCACTCTTCATCACTCTCTGGAGTGTAGCCTGTCCATTTTCAAAAGTCCATCACTTCGTCTCTAAACCTGTCAACTTCGATTAGAGCTTGCGACTGAGGATAAAATACTATGCTAATAGGCGCGACTATCGGGTTGTCGAACTCTAACCTGAGTGAGATATTACCGCTCTGCTGTGGGCTTATGTGTGTGCTTATAATCCCACTGAAGTCCGGTAACACTTCTCGAGCAAAGTGAAAACTCGTCATCTGTAGAATGACTCGTTTCCAATGTCCCACCTAAAGTTACCCCTTTGACATACAGAGTTACATTTTTAAGGCCGAAATTTCCGAATTTAAATGCGGATTTTTAATATTTTCCATTCAGAGAAGCGTGCTCCTGCATTCCAATTAATATCCTTTTAGGCAGAATCCCAAGAGCAACATTTTCTATTTCTTTGGATGTTAAACCTGAAGGGACTATAAAAACCTTAATCTGAACTCTATTAATTGGGTATTTGACATGGCATGTAGTAAATTTTTCTGTTTCCATCTCCTTAGCAGGGCTTAATTTCACACAACGTACGCAGAGATATGTCTCCATAGTATGAATCACCACAGGCTTAGCACCCTCTTCTTGGTCAGCACCCAGATTTAAACAAATCTCAGAGCTCGAACAGGTGAGCTTTAATTTCATATCGACCCCATTCATAAGCAACTTCTCCTGGAACGTGAAATCTGTGTGCAACCGTCCATAGCAGTCGTAAATCTTCTTTAGATTTTTTAAACTTACTCTTTATACTATTTTCATCTTTAGCCTGATAATAACTTTCGCCTGTTAAAAAGATATCCTTCGCTTCTTTTGAAAAGTTGAGTATATTTTCCGGATAGGATGGTAGGTGGTTGTAACCAGACCCTGTCGAGATGTCGACCTGATTTAAATACACGTCACACTGGCTAAATATGGTGTGTAGGAAGTTTGTCTCTTGATATACGACGTAGTCGTTTTCGCAATCCGAACCATCAGAATGCGCTATTCGTAGTTTAGCGTACATGTGCACACAGCTTCTGTAAAAAAAGTAAGGGCCTGAGCTCGGGATCACGAATTCTATAGGAGCACTCGGTGAGCTAATAGCGGGTTAACTGTAATAAAGTCGCTGTGTTCTATAGATGTTTGTGTAGGAGGCATATCAAAGAAGGCCAGCTCCGATTTACAACATTGCGAACTACTCGGATGGATGAAGCGTGCAATGGCGCGTCAGAAATAGTGAAACCTCTCTCGGCAAGTAGAAATCAGCTATGACCCACCAGCGCAACAACCTTAGCTTATATTAGGTAAAAAAAGTGGTCATTCATAGGTTTCATGCGCTTAGAACATTTTTTTTTTGTATTTTACGTTTAACACCACGAGTTGGCAACCCCATCTTCTTTTTTCTTCGTACAGTCCGCTTTTTCTTCCGGTTTTTATTTCCGCCGCCACGCATTTTTCTCTTTGCATCTTTGACAATTTCATCCTGTGTACGTTTTAAATGTTTATTGAGAGCTTCTTTAGGCTTAGTCCCTGCCATTATGTCTTCTACCGTGTTAAGACCTCATTGTAATGCTTTCCTGCTGAGCTATCTTGTACCACCCTTCAGCAAGGGGACAGCCGTACGCAGTATAGTTGAAAACATGGACCCAATCCCGCTGATATCTCACCCCTCGGTAGACTGTGAACGGCCTTTGGGTCATTCTGTCGCACTATGACGGAAGTGAAGCTTTACTGTTAAGCTCCCATCACCGAATGGAAGCCTTTTCCCCTCAATCGTCCTCATATATATATTGAGATACTGGTTAGTAGGTTAGTTGCGACTTTGACGTAATGAGGCTTGTCGTAGGTAATGCTCAAGCTCTTTCCTCTATGATTGGGAATGTGGGCGATACGCAGCGGTCGCGCCTGGGTGTCACCAACAAACTGACGATCCATGATATTGCTGTAAATATTGCACATGTCCGAAGTAGGGTCTCCATCGTTCAATTTCTCCAATTTTGGCTGATACAATAAGCTGCACAAGTCATGCTGTGGTTCGTGAAAAGTATCTTTTTGGAAGGTTAGTCCATATCTGCCGTGGGTTATAATTTTGAACAGTGCTATGTCTTTAATATTTCTGTTAGCCTTCGATTTTAGCATCACAGTATGTACCGGATTATCTTTGTTTACGATTTCGTATACTAAATCAGACGTAAGATTTGAACTTTTCAGACTCCTATTTAAGTCTCTCACAATATCCTCGTTTGTGTCATAATGACCTGGCCCTAGTGTTACTTCTGTACTGTAGTACTGTGCCTCCCCACTCCAGGCAGAACTCATAGTACCATCCTGAGTTATAGGATGGTACAAGCAGAGTGTATAACAGGCTTTCATTTTACCCCAGAAGATGGAGCGAGAGCAAAGGGACAAATGAAACCACATTCAGCTGCAGGTCCAGAGAATTGGAACGCATTATTGATTAAAAACCATAAAAATGAAATAGCTACACCCTTATACTGGATATGGAGAAGAGCCTTAGAAACTGAGGAAATACCGAGCATCTTGAAAAGAGCAAACATTATCCCTATATATAAAGGAGGGGATAGATCTCAAGCAAAGAACCCTAGACCAGTGTCTTTGACGTCCCTTCTTACCAAAGTAGTTGAAAGAATAGTTAGAGAGAAAATCTATGATTTCTTGGAAACACTGGAAAGATTCAACGAAAATCAGGACGGATTCCGATCAGGAAGATCATGCCTATCACAATTTATAAAACACTATAACAATATCCTAGATGCACTGGAAGGCAATGACAACTACGATGTCATATACACGGGTTTTGATAAAGCTTTCGACAAATGTGCTCATGGCATAATAGCACATAAATGAAATGTATGGGAATAACAGGCAAAGTAGGAAAATGGATCTACAACTTCCTCAGAGAATGTTTATAGGTCGTCAAAATTAAGGGTATATCGTCATTAGAATCAGAAGTACGCAGCTCAGTACCACAAGATACAGTACTTGCCCCACTCCTGTTCATTATCATGCTAACAGACATAGACATAGTGGAGTAAACAGCAACAGGATAGTAACATCCTTTGCGGATGATACAAAGATCTGCAGAAAAATCAGCGATGCAAATGAAGTGGAGCCTTGCAGAAGGACACGAACAAAATACACAAATCGTCAGAAGACAACATGACATTTAACACCGAAAATCTTCAGCTCTTGAGCTATGGTAGACATGAGGAACTTAAACAGACTGCGTCTTATGCTCCAGATAGAGAGGAAATTCAGAGAAGCACGAAAGCGATCGATTTGGGGGTAATAATGACCGATGATGCAAAATTCGAAACACAAAATCAGATAGCGATAAACAAAGCAAAAAGAGTACAGGCACTAAGAGCGTTCAAAAGAAGGGACAGGACAGTAATGATTCCCCTGCTAAAAACACTGATCATACCAAAACTTGAATACTGCTTAGTCTTGACGTCCCCATATAAAAAGGAAGAAACTAATAAACTAGAAGAAACGCAGAGACATTTCACAGCCAAGATTGATGGCTGCAAAGAACTCAACTACTGGGAAAGACTACGTAAACTAAATCTGTACTCCGTGGAAAGAAGAAGAGAGAGGTACACCATAATCTACATATGGAAAATGATCTAAAAACTGGTACCAAACCTCAAACTAAACCCAATTACCATCGAAACAACGCTGAAAATAGGAAAGGCAGAATGTGTAGTGTTCCCAAATTAAAGGCCCGACAAGGAAAATAGCTTGGCTGTCAGGGGGCCAAGACTTTTTAATCATCTTCCAAAGGACTTCAGAAACGTTGCAGGGGTCAAAGTTAAGGTCTTCAAGAGAAGACTAGTCTCCTCTTCTTCGAGAGAAGACTAGTCTTCTTCTTCAAGAGAAGACTAGTCGTTTTCTCTTGAAGACTTCAACTTTGACCCCTGTAACGTTTCTGATGTCCTTTGGAAGCTGTTTAAAAAGTCTTGGCCCCTGACAACCAAGCTATTTTCCTTCAGTGTTGAAGTCCCTGTCGGGACTTTAATTTGGGAACACTACATATTCTGCCTTTCCTACTTTTCAGGACGGTACCAGATGAGCTGGATGTACCTGGCTATGTGAGGTGGAAAATGCAAGAAAGCAACTCACTCCTCCACCAAGTCAGACCAAGAGGCGGGGCCACCAGCTTGACCTTCGTGTGAAGATAGACCAACACACGGAACATCAACGAGGTGTGTGTGTATATATATATATATGTATATATATATATATATATGTGTGTGTGTATGTGGGTGTGCGTGCGCGTGTGTGTGTGTGTGTGTGTGTGTGTGTGTGTGTGTGTGTGTGTGAGGGGTCGCGCGTCTTAACGTACCTAAGCGCCACCACAGGCGAAAACGTGTTTTTGATGGATATCACTATTTTCACCCTTCCTCTATCGCGTGGTTTGGGTTATAATGACCTTACGACACTAGAAGTATGGTTGAAAACCTTATGAAGTGAATTACTTTTTTCACCTCTATCGCCAGCCAAAAGTTCACCCAAAGTTCGGCATAATAAGAAAATCAAAAAATTTTAAAAAAATATATATAAAATATAAAATATGAAAATCTAATCCAAAAACTCATCAATATCTTCATTAGCTTACTTAGAACTCTAATTTAGCCAAAAATGAACGTTCTAGCTCAATTAATAACAGAGATACTATTGCCAGAATAGTGGTGAACTTTGGAGGCGATTTCTGACGAATTTTAATTTTGGCACTTTGGTACCTTAAGACGCGGGACGACCCCTTATATATATATATATATACACACATATATATATATACATATATATATATATATATATATATATATATATATATATAGAGAGAGAGAGAGAGAGAGAGAGAGAGAGAGAGAGAGAGATTTTATTTCTTGTATGCAGTTTCTGTTGAGAATCTGATAGCAAATTGAATTCTGTTAATAAGTTTTATAGTTTTCAAATCGCACGAACACTAGATTTATGTCATTAATGCCACAACAATAACTCTCAGTTACTCTAAAGTCCTTTAGTTGCGGGTTGCACTAAAAAGCAGTGCCCTAGTTTTATTCTCAGTATCATCCATTAAAGTTTGTGGTCACTTTTAAGGTCGCTTTTATAAAACCTTTTGCTTTAAAGGTATCTGCATTCTGCAAGTTGAACTGCGACTCGTTTCAACATTTGTGTGCGAGTGTTGGAAGGTCTGAGTGGTTAACACATCGTCAAAAATTGCACTAATAATATAAAGAACAGCTCATTATTAAATATGGAGGATGCGAAGACAGCTAGTAATGATAGAAGGAAGAAAGTCATACTTTTATTATATTGCTGTAAGAAAGTTATATCAGCTTCTAATTTCATATAATTTTTAAATGCTTTCTCTAAACACAAATATTTCTCAAACGAAAAAAATTTAGGATTGTTCTCCAGTAAAAAAAAAACAGTTGTTTTTATATAACAAAACCGTTCGTCTTTCAGGGAGCGAAATATTTTTTAATATATTGTAGGAAGACGCATTAAAAATGAGGATTTAAATGCAATAAGTTTAATTTAATTTGGAATTAGTACTTAGAAAATTTATCATATTTAGCAAAATCTGTCTAGAAAATATTTCAAAAGTTGGTAATTTCGTTAAGTTTAATGTTAACATCTGGATTATGGTTTTGGTTAGTAATGATTGAAGTGTTCTGAAGTCGTAATTTTGGTCCATTTGAAATAAGGTGTTGAAATTAATGAAAATCTCATTGTTGAAATTTTATTGTGATCCACCTTAGTGGTCATACAGAAGTTGGAGCATTCTGAACAGAACTTTTTTTGAATCACCTGAAGATCAGGGCCCCCAGCCTTCGTTAGTTAGCCTTATAAGGTTAACTAACGAAAATATCACGACCTAACCTAACCTATCGTCAAGGGCGTACAGTTGACCTAACGATTGGTTAGGTTAGGTCGTGATATTTTCGTTAGTTAGATTTATAAGGTTAACTAAAGAAGGCTGGGGGCCCTGATCTTCAGGTGATCCCTTTTTTTATGCAGGAAGGAGGGCCAAGGGCGAATACCCTCAAAAGCGCCCCCCTAATAGAGGAAGAAGAGAGCCAAAATCAACGCCGGGTTTTTTTGAGATGCCTAGACCTAGTTTGAAAGAGTGGAGGTCATAGATAAGAGGAAAGATGGATTGAGGAAGATTGCTCCAGAGTTGACCAGTTGAGTAGATGAAAGATTGAAAATATCGGTTAACCCTTGCGTTAGAGAGTTGCGCAGAAAAGGAATGAGAAAGTGTAGAACGTTTGTTGCGTAACCAATATTAGAAGAGTTACACCCTTTTTCAGGGAAGATGAATTGGTAAACAACGTTGAGTGTCTGTTTCAAAACTTTTTTTTGCTATATTTTGAAGTTATTTTGCTTTACAGAAGTTTGCAACGATAACCTCCTTAAACTCCTCGTTTAAAGTTCAAATATTTTTTTTCTTAAATTTTTCTTAGTCTGCTTTTTCCATTTTTTAATACGTTTTACCATTTCTCTTTTGTAATTTATTATATTTTCGTTGATTTTAATTTTACTTTTATTTTCATTATTAATAATTTGCTTTAGATTTTAGACAGTTATTATTTATTATTCAAAGAATTATTTATCAAATTCTTGGTTACTTTTTTTTAACTTCCAAGTCAAACAAATCAATAGCTATTATTTGAACTTCTCTTATCCTTAGATTTCATTCAAGTCCTTCTTTTGAATAATCAATTACCCAAAATTTCGAGTAAAACATCTAAAAAAGGCAAATAATTATCCTATATTTTTCGCATGTAAATTCCAATTTGCCGATACTTTGTAGTTTATCTTTGGAAATAAAAACATCTTCGTTGTTTCTGAAATAAAAAATGTATCACCAACAAAAGGAATATATGGTTTATACGGGAACTGAAATTTTCGTCCATTATTTTGATTTAACTTTCAAACATAGGAAAGTGAGCGAATGTTGGACCCAGAGGGTTATCCAATTCAAACTCCATCTTTCTCTAAATAAACCTTGTTATCATATTCAAATAGTATTTGAGTTGTGCATATATATTAAAAATTTCGTTACTTATGAATTTTTTATTTAATCACGAAATTTCCAAAATACTATTTTTTTATGCAAGAAGGAGGAGTTAAGGGCGAACAAAAGGTTCGTTAAATTTACTCTACTTAAATTTTCACTTTTAGCATTATCTTTGTCATCATATAATAACTGTAATAAATAAAATTTAGTTCCTTGAGGATGTCTGAAGTATCTACAAATGAAATGCCGGATTATATAAAAGCAAAGGTGTTAACTATTTTGTTATTCGAGATTAACCATCAAGAAATTTTCTTCAGGTAAGAAAATAATTAGGAACTTGAAGATCTTTGAAAATTATATATTGGTGTAAACACAAATAGGAAAGTGAAGAAGCATAAAAGTTTTAATGCAAGATGGCCAAAAACTCCTGAGCTCCTTTTAGTGTCATATTTAAAGAGATTCAGAGACCCGTGCAAATTAAACCGAAGCAAACCGTCCATCCAGAAAACTTATGAAGGAAAGGTTTATGAAATAAAATGAACAAAATCTGTAAATGTACTATAATACCTTGGGGAGTGGGGGGGAATGCTTAAACAGTGCATGTATGAGGCAAAACGAAAGGAGACTTTGTTTGTAAAGAAATTTTCAGTATTACACAATTTTACTCATTACAGCCAGAGAAGAATCTCTGACACTTTAACAATAAAGTTTCACTGCTGTAATGCGCATGATTTATATTGATTGTGAAAGAGGCTTATAAATATGAAGGTAAATGGAACGTTGATCGGAGTAAGAATGTTGAGAGAGATAAAAGATAAAATTAAATGTTTTAAAGCAGACATTAAAATTACTTAACCATTTTAATTGGTGTATTACAAGAGATTGCGTAAATGTTCATTCTTAGTTTTTACTGTTTTCTTACCAAACGCGTAATTCCATAGACTTCTTTTTAGTTTTAAATGAAAACACCGATTTCCCTTTTAAAAATGTTTTCGTCTTGCACTTACAGTATTTATACATTTTCTAGTACATATCTACGAAATATCGAGTAATGCGTTTGGTCATTGAAATTGGATGGAAGGAAATCTAAAAGAGAAGTGATCTCGGCCAATATTTATTACTTCACGGATTTCAAGAAATAGAAGAAAAAGGTACAAATTTCAGACAAGCGAGACGCGATAATAATCGTTAAGGAGGGACAGAAATTGGCACAGCGCTCAGGCCAGACGAACGCGGCCCAACGCGACCGCCCCAACTGCTGAATTATTTATTATTTAGAAGCACCATAGGGAGCCGAATCCCTGACTTCAGTATCTTTACTTCGATTTTAGAGAAGCGACATTAGCCACCGTGGTACGGTTACTGATCACGTGAGACACTGCACAATTTGGTGTTCGAATTTATGTTGTAGTTAGAATTATTGGTCGGGTACTAGTAAAGCAACATGCTTGGGAGATCGCGTTTCGTTACGTCTACTAAGAAGACCCGCCTTATACATATATACTGTATATATATATATATATATATATATATATAATATATATATATATGATACACCCAGACAGTGCATGGAACAAGGAACTCTTCTGGGATAATTGAATCCACTATAGTCCGAATAAGTAATGGTAAATGACAAATACCATAGTTTTTCTTTTTCATGATGCTAGCCCGACGTGGGCAACGGGTCACTCGCAAAGAGGTCCCATAAACATAGCTTCCCTCACCAGCTATCTGCAAAGCAGACAGGATCCAGCTCGGGCTAGCATCATGAAAAAGAAAAACTATGGTATTTGTCATTTACCATTACTTATTCGGACTATAGTGGATTTAATATCCCAGAAGAGTTCCTTGTTCCATGCACTGTCTGTGTGTATCATAAAAAACTCAGGGACCATTCTGAGTTCATTCCCATATATATATTAATATAATATATATATATATATAATATATATATATATATATATATATATTATATATAATATATATATATATATATATATATATGGAATACATTTATTTTTAAACACTTTCTCAAGCTCGTATAGACCATCACAAAAGGTTAACCTTGGGATAATTTAAAATGCTTGCACCAACTTCGATATTGCCATGGAACGCTGCAATTTACCTTAGAGCACTTTACCTACGTCAGAATTCACCATTCGTCAGCAAGAAGTATTTTTCTGACGGAGGTTTCCTCACAACTGCGTTCAAACATCACAGAAACGCCTTGTTCTCGCCTTCAGAGTTGAACTTTCCGCGTTTACTTTTAAGAGATAACAACTGCTCGAAAAACGCTGACGAATTTTTTCTCGCACCTGCATCAGTTTCGACCGTGAGAAGACTTAACATTTTAACAGGTTTTTTATTCCTCCAATGCGTGTGTGAAGTTTCAAACCAGTTTGTCTTCAAGCACCATCGCATAAATATCTTTGCTTATAGGCTCTCGTGCCCTATATTCCATAACTTTCATATGAACTCAGTTTATAACCCTTTGCATAGGCCTAACTCACTTGGCATGTGTGTTTTATAATGTCGTATTAACGCAAACTCTGAGCCTAACCGAATAGGGTTTCTGAAATGTTTATCAAACTCAACATAATACCGCACGTACGTTTATTATTGTTTATTACGGACCATATTTTCATCATCCCAATTATTACATCTTAATACCATTGAATCATTGTACTTTTGTACCCCATGTAATAACTCTTTTATTCTCTGCAATCTCATTTTATTCAGTAATTGCAATATTTGCACATTTCATTATAAACTATCTACTGTAATTGTTAATCACTGTAATTAATCTTTATTTTTGCTAATTAAACTAAAAACCAACAAAACTTATTAATAACCTCCCTTTGTTATTGACATTATTATTCTGAGTGACAGATCAGATGGTGACCCCAATCAACCCTTAATTATTTTAATTATTCTAGTGACATTATTAATAGGCTTACAGTCAATTGGTCACAATATATATATATATATATATATATATATATCCCCCCATTATCCCCCGCAGCCACGGTCGAGAGGACCAATCAGTGAGAAGTATACAGCGTGCCACATCCCCTACCCTGGAGTAACGGAAAATTCTTTCCCTCACACAGCTTGAGTCATCCCCCACCCAATACCTCCCATAATACCCCCTTTTTGAGTCACTTCACCAACATGGAAATTAATGCATACATGCAACTCTGTGGTATCTGTAAACTGCAACAGCTGAGACAGAGGCGATCAGGTGCGATTTTTGTCAGCTACTTTTTGATTTTAAATGCCTAGAATGGGGAGATGAAAAAATCTCCCTTATAACGAACGCAAAGCAGTTTAATGGAATAAAATTTTTCTGCGAGAACTGCTTGACCGAATTAAACTCTTTTACGGTATTTAAAGCAGAAAGAGACTACGAGAAGAGAATGAAAGAGGAAAGTGGAAACAAAGAACAGTGGAAAACGGAAGAAACGGAGAAAGGCGAAATAGAAAGAATTCAAATACCGTCACAAAATGAGGCCGAAAACACACAGGCGACAAAGAGTGTAAAGACAACACACAGCATAAGGGCAACGAAGGACACAAACACAACTAGCACAAATAGCACAAATAGGACAAGACAAGAGGGCAGTCAAGTAAACGAAGTAAAACTGTCCCCCAATAAGGAGCAAAAAACAAAAGCCAAGAGTAAATATGGGGAAGGAATTATATGCAGGTATTATATAAAAGAAATTGCAGATTTAAAAGAGGACAATGTATATATGAACATCCCCCAATATGCAATTTCTTCTATAATAATGGTCGTTGTAAATTTGGAGACGGATGTAAATTCTACCACCCGGACATTTGCAGAACTTACGCAAAATACGGAACCTGCAAATTCGGGAATAAATGCTACTATCAACATCTCCCGACGGACTCAACGAACAAAGGAAAAAGTTTAAATGACAATAGGAATAAAAATAACAATAGGAACAATGGAACAACAATAGGAACACAATAAGCGAACAAGAAAATTTTTTCAACATCTCAGACACCTTACGAATGCTAAATGTCATCCACATGCAGTTGACACAGCTGGAAACCCCCGAGCCAAATCGCTACCGGGCAAGAAGCTACCAATACAAGTAGGAGGAAACGGATCTCTTTCGGAGGATCATAGAGCAACGAATCAAGCGATATCGAAGGAAAACGAACTTGAAATGCACAAGGGGCAACGAAAAACAGAGAACATAAAAATTGTCCTGGCTAATATTCAAGGAATAAGACCAAACCAATCACTCAATAAGGTTTCGTACCTGAAAGGATTTATGGACGAAACAAGGGCGGACATCGCATGCCTCACAGAAACTCATCTTAAAGATTGCCAAGGAAATTGTGAAAACTGCGAACATTGTATTGATAAGAAAGAGATAAATATAGAGGGCTTCAACTTACTAAGAGCGGATAGAACGACGAGACGGAAAGGTGGCTGTGCTATATATGTACAGGAAGGTCATATGACAGAGACGATAATAAGTAAATCAAACAGCTATGTGGAACTCCTAGCAGTGAAAATAGAAAAACTAAACTTGATAGTAATAGTCATCTATAGACCTCCAAGCACCCCAACCGAAAAATTCTCGGAGGCCATTGATGACATTAGAAAGCTAATAAAGGCCATAAACCCTCCATCCCCCAATATAATGATCTGCGGAGACTTTAACTTCCCATTTATAAAATACAAAAAGGTGAATAGGAATATATATATTCACCAGGACAAGGGGGGCACAAGAGAAGATCAGGAACAAGCAAAAATGTTGATGGCTCTCACAAACGAGTTTATGCTGACACAGGAGATAACAGAAAATACCAGAAAAAATAACTGCCTGGATCTGGTATTCACGAATAACACGAACTTGATTGCTGATATAAAAATAACCCCAACCATTATCTCAGACCACAACTTAATCGAGATATCAACAAATATGATGGCAGCATTAGAAGACAATACACATATTGTGGAAAGAAGTAAATTCGGGGCCTTTAACTTAAACTCGAAGACTATAAATTGGGAAGCAATCAGATCGCACATGGCCCAAATAGAATGGAGAACAATTTTCGAGAATAAAACAACTGAAGAAATGCTAACAACTTTGGAGGAAAAAACGCTGAGAATTTTAGAAAAATATGCTCCGAAATCACAGCCAAAAGGAAAGAGGAGCTGGCTAGAAAGGCAAAAGAGAAGACTATTCCGCAAAAGAAAGAGAGTGGAGGCGAAGTTAGGAAACTGCGGAGATAATGGCAGGAAAATAATAAAAGAAAAACTGGAGGGTATCGATAGGGAAATACAAGCCCTGATTAAGGACCATACAGAGAGGGAAGAGGAAAAGGCGGTAGAAGCAATAAAGGAAAATCCAAAATACTTCTATAGCTATGCAAAAAGGAAAACAAAAACGCGCGCCGCTATTGGGCCCTTAAGGACGGGAAATAATGAACTAACCGACGATCCAAAAGAAATATCTGATACATTGAGAGCTCAATATGAATCAGTTTTCAGTACCCCAAAAAGTGACAAAGCGATACCTGACATAAATGCATTCTTTGAAGAGGAATTGCAAGGAGAGTATATAACAGACTTTGAGTTTACACCAGAAGATGTAGCGAGAGCTATAGAACAAATGAAACTACATTCAGCTGCAGGTCCGGACAATTGGAACGCATTATTGATTAAAAACTGTAAAAATGAAATAGCTACACCTTTATACTGGATATGGAGAAGATCCCTAGACACTGGGGAAATACCGAGCATCTTGAAAAGAGCAAACATTGTCCCTATATATAAAGGAGGGGACAGATCTCAAGCAAAGAACTATAGACCAGTGTCATTGACGTCCCACCTCACCAAAGTATTTGAAAGAATAGTTAGAGAGAAAATTTATGATTTCCTGGAGACACGGGAAAGATTCAACGAAAATCAGCATGGATTCCGATCAGGTAGATCATGCCTATCACAACTAATAGAGCACTACAACAATATCCTAGATGCATTGGAAGGCAATGACAACTACGATGTTATATACACAGATTTTGCTAAAGCTTTCGATAAATGTGACCATGGTATAATAGGACATAAAATTAAAGACATGGGAATAACAGGCAAAGTGGGAAAATGGATCTACAACTTCCTTAGTGATCGTCTGCAG
The DNA here is from genome assembly GCA_023014485.1 of Bathynomus jamesi. NCBI lineage: Eukaryota > Metazoa > Arthropoda > Malacostraca > Isopoda > Cirolanidae > Bathynomus > Bathynomus jamesi. Next base: position 1,240,287 of record JAJOZX010000155.1, read on the forward strand.
GTCGTCAAAATTCAAGGTATATCATCATCAGAATCGGAAGTACGCAGCTCAGTACCACAAGGGACAGTACTGGCCCCACTCCTGTTCATTATCATGCTAACAGACATAGACAGCGGAGTAAACAGCAATAGTATAGTAACATCCTTTGCAGACGATACAAAGATCAGCAGAAAAATCAGCGATGTACATGACGTGGAGGCCTTGCAGAGGGACACGAACAAAATATACAAATGGTCAGAAGACAACAACATGTCATTCAACGCCGAGAAATTTCAGCTCTTGAGATATGGTAGAAAAGAAGAACTTAAACAGACTGCATATTATGCTCCAGATAGACAGGAAATTCAGAGAAGCATGAAAGCGATTGATCTCGGGATAATAATGACAGATGATGCGAAATTCGAAACACAAAATCAGATAGCGATAAATAAAGCAAAAAGAGTCGCCGGACAGGTTCTAAGAACGTTCAAGAGAAGGGACAGGACAGTAATGATTCCCCTGCTAAAAACACTGATTATACCAAAACTTGAATACTGCTCAGTTTTGACGTCCCCATATAAAAAGGAAGAAACTAATAAACTAGAAGAAACGCAAAGGCATTTCACAGCCAAGATTGATGGCTGCAAAGAACTCAACTACTGGGAAAGACTACGTAAACTAAATCTGTACTCACTGGAAAGAAGAAGAGAGAGGTACATCATAATCTACATATGGAAAATGATCGAAAAACTGGTACCAAACCTAAAACTAAACCCAATTACCATTCAAACAACACTGGAAAATAGGAAAGGCAGAATGTGTAGTGTTCCCAAATTAAAAGCACGACAAGGGACCTCCTCAACCCTGAAGGAAAATAGCTTGGTTGTCAGGGGGCCAAGACTTTTCAACCAGCTTCCTAAGGACCTCAGAAACGTAACGGGGGTCAAAGTTGAAGTCTTCAAGAAAAGACTGGATGCCTGGCTCAGGACAGTACCAGATGAGCCGGGCGTGCCTGGCTATGTACGGTGGAGAGCGCAAGAAAGTAACTCGCTCCTCCACCAGGCCAGACCTAGAGGCGGGGCCACCAGCTTGACCTCCGTGTGAAGAGAGACCAACACACGAAACAACATAAGGTTCATAAGGTATAAGGTGTATATATATATATATATATATATATATATATAGATATATAATATATTATACAGGGTGGGCGGAAAGTAGCTCCCTAATTTAAATTACATATAAATTATGTTAAATTGTGATTGTATGTATATTATTATGGTGTGTTCTCTAAAGTGGTACAATTGTAACGGTAATCTTTTTTCTCTAAAGTGTTCTCTTTGTGTCTCTAAAGTGGTACAATTGTAACGTTCATTTTTTTTTTTCATTTCAGATTGAAGGGTAACATGGCTGAGCGTTTAACTCTGCAGGAGCGTGCCCAGTTGGCGGCACGGTACGAAGTTTGGCAATCTGTCGTTCGAGTTCAAAGATGGTGGTGGGCCATTCACGGACCACGTGCCAAGTGGACCCGAAAACAATCAAGAACTGCCACTCGAAGCTCATGACCACGGGGTCTGTGGCAGATGTTCGAAGATGTGGTCGCCCTTCGACATCCAGGGCCCAGGAGACGGTGCAGGCAGTTCAGGAAATGTTCGCACGGAGTCCACGAAAGTCAACTCGCCAGGCAGCTCGGGAAAGTGGACTCTCCCGCTACCAGTGCGAACTGTGCTGAAGAAGGAGCTGAACTGGCGTGCGTGGAAGCCGCATTACTGCCAATCTCTCTCGGACGAGGACTGCGACATTCGCATGGAGTTCGGGGAAATCATGCTGGCTTGGTATGAAGACTGGCCCCATCTCTTCCGCAACATCCTCTGGAGCGACGAGGCGGTGTTCCACGTCGGAGGCTTTGTCAACCGCCACAATTGCCACTACTGGGCAGGAGAGGATCCCATGGTTACCGCTGAAAAACGGCAGAATCGGTTCAGTGTAACGGTGTGGTGTGGTATGACCTCAGATCAGGTTGTGGGCCGTTCCTTCTGCAACACCATGAATGCTGAGCGGTACCTTGCTATGTTGCGAAACGAGGTCTGGGTTGTCAGCACATGGGAGAACATCGACGATCTGATATTTATGCAAGATGGCGCCCCTCCGCACTTCGCTCTTGTTGTCCGTGAGTGGCTGGATGCCCACTTCCCTGGGCGTTGGATGGGTCGTCGTGGTCCACATCAATGGCCAGCCAGGAGCCCCGACTTGACACCGTGCGACTTCTTTCTTTGGGGGTGGGTAAAGGAAGAAGTCTACCGCACCAAACCGAGGACATTGGAAGAACTGGAGGACCGAATTCGGGAAGTCATGTCATGTCCTCCATCCCGCCGGAGTTCCTGCTAAAATCAGTGGACGCCATTCCTGGGCGGCTCCAGAAGCTGGTGGAAAGAGTTGGTGCCCACATTGAATTTTAGAGAAAACCTACCATGTATGCCTACCTTTTCATATTATTTCTTCTGAAATAAATGGATAATATACGTATTTTTTTACCAATCCAAAATAGGGAGCTACCTTCCGCCCACCCTATATATATATATATATATATATATATATATAAAGAGCTACACTCTCCAACCCCAATATTTTTCTCTGTGGTGATTTTAATTTCCCATTCTTGAAATATAAAAGGATAGAAAAAATATATGTATACACCAGGACAAGGGGGCACACGAGAAGACCAGGAGCAGGTAAAAATGCTACTAGCTCTAGCTGATGAATTTATGTTAACGAAAGAAATAACAGAAAACAGAAGAAAAAACAACTGCCTAGATTTGGTATTCACAAACAACAGTACTCTAATTGATAATGTAGAAATATCCCCAACTATGATATCGGACCACAACATCATTGAAATAACAACCAATATAAAGGCAACAGGAAAGGAAAGAACACGCACAACAGAAAGAAGCAAATTCGAAATTTTTAATTTTCACTCCAAAGCTATAAACTGGGAAGATGTGACATCCAGCATGGAAGTAATAGATTGGAAAACCATTTTCGAGGCCAAGACAACGGAGGAGATGCTAATGACGTTAGAGAGAAGACGTTAGAAATTGTGGAAAAACATGTCCCAAAGATACAACAAAGAAGAAAGAGAAGCAGGTTTGAAAGACAAAAGAGGGCATTGTTTCGAAAGAGAAGAAGAGTGACTGCAAAATTAAGTAATTGTAAAGATAACAACATCATAAAAATATTAAATGATAAACTGCAAAGTATCGATGTCGTTATACAGGAACTAATCGAGAAGCATACAGAAAAAGAAGAAGACGACGCTATAGAAGCGATGAAGGTTAATTCAAAGTACTTCTATAATTTCGCAAAAAGAAAGTCGAAAAACCATGCGACTATCGGACCTTTAAAAAATGAGAACAGTGCTTTATCTGATGATCTAACAGAAGTATCTGAAATATTAAGAGCTCAGTACGAATCGTCTTTCAGTATCCCAAAAACTGACAAATTGATCTGCGATAGAAACGCGTTCTTTGAAGAAGAACCACAAGGGGAAAGTATAATGGATTTCGACTTTACGACGGATGATATTACACAAGCCATAGGGAAACTAAAAACACACTCAGCGGCAGGACCGGATAAATGGAATGTCACACTGATCAAAAACTGCAAGAATGCAATCGCTGAGCCCCTATCCTGGATATGGAGACGATCACTAGACACGGGAGAAATACCGGACATCCTGAAGAGCGCGAACATAGTTCCAATATATAAAGGAGGAGATCGATCCGAGGCCAAAAACTATAGGCCAGTATCGCTTACATCCCATCTCACTAAAATATTTGAAAGAATAGTTAGACAGAAAATCTATGACTTTTTGGAAACTCAGAAAAAATTCAATGATAACCAACATGGGTTTCGGTCAGGCAGATCATGCCTATTACAACTAATGGAACACTACAACAACATTATTGATTCACTTGAAAGTAATGAAAACTATGATGTACTATACACAGACTTTGCTAAAGCGTTCGACAAGTGTGACCACGGAATCATAATACATAAACTGAAATATATGGGAATAACAGGAGAAGTAGGGAAATGGATATATAATTTCCTTAGTGAGCGGCGGCAAGTCGTTACAGTACAAGGCGTATCTTCATCAAAATTAGAGGTCCTCAGCTCAGGACCACAAGGAACAGTATTAGCTCCACTACTCTTCATAATCATGCTAACTGACATAGATGAGGACGTTACCAGAGACAGCACAGTAATATCCTTTGCGGATGACACAAAGTTCAGTAGAAAAATAAGAAACCCAGAAGACATAGGATCTCTACAAAACGACATAAACAGAATCTACAAGTGGACGGAAGACAACAATATGAAGTTTAACACCGAGAAATTTCAGCTATTACGGTACGGAAAAAGAGAAGACCTAAAATCCATGGAATATTATACCCCATATGGACAGGAAATTCAGAGAAATTCCAGAGCAAAAGATGTATGGGTTGTAATGACAGATGATGCGAAATTTGAAACACAAAATAAGAGCAGTAAACAGAGCAAAGAGAATAACGGGACAGATATTGAGGACCTTTAAACGAAGGGATAGGAATGTAATGATTCCTCTACTGAAAACCCTGATCATACCCAAATTGGAATACTCTCGGTCCTAACATCCCCATATAAAAAAGAAGACATTAGACAGCTGGAAGGGATCCAGAGAAGCTTCACTGCCAAGATCAATGGGTGCAAAAAATTAAATTACTGGGAAAGGTTACGCGAACTAGACCTATATTCACTGGAAAGGAGAAGAGAGACACACACCATTATTTACACTTGGAAAATAATGGAGAAACTAGTCCCTAATCTTACTCTGAACCCCCTAACTCCCCAAACAACAGTGAAAAGTAGAAACGTAGACTGTGTTGTATTCCCAAATTGAAGGCGAGACAGGGAACATCCTTAACCCTTAAAGAAAATAGTTTTGTAGTGAGAGGACCAAAACTGTTTAATCAGTTGCCCAAAGACCTAAGAAGCACGAAGGGAGTTGCAGTGGACATCTTCAAAAGAAGACTAGACGCCTGGCTCAGAACAATCCCCGATGAGCCGGGCGTACCTGGCTCTTTGAGGTGGAGAGCGCAAGAATCCAACTCACTACTTCACCAGGCCAACTCGAGAGGAGGGGCGTCAAGCTTAACCTTCGCGAAATGAGAAATCATCGCGCGAAACCTTTGTAAGGTTGTAAGGTAAGGTGTATATATATATATATATATATATATATATATATATATATATATATATATATATATATATATATGCATACATAAACGGTGTATATATACCTATATACCAGGGTTGGGCACGGGAATCAAGTGTTTTTTGAATAGCTAGTAATCGGCCATTAGGAATGGGAGGGGCGTGCGGTAGGTAGCATTCCATTCCTGGGTTCATAGCATTTAACTTTAACTAACACTCACCTTTATCTTTCAGGTGCCATCATGGAGCAGTGGACGTTAGAACACCGCATGTTCGCGTATGATCATTTTGTTAGGAGTGGCGAGTCAGTGACAGCAGTTCAGCGTGCGTTTCGCCGCAGATTCAACATTCATCGAAATGACTCTGTTCCCGCTCGTGACACAATCTTACGTTGGGTTAACAATCTTCGAACAGGAGGCTCAATAATGAAAACAAAACCGAAGGGGCCGCAACGCACTGTGCGTACTCCAGAGAACGTTGAAAGGGTCAGACAAGCGATGTTGCAAAGCCCAGGCCGCTCTGCTCGGAGACATTCAGCTGCACTCGGAATCAGCAATCGTACTGTTAGACGGATTTTGCATGAAGAATTACATTTTCACCCATACAAGTTAGCGATGGTGCAGGAATTGAATGTAAACGATTGCCCCCAACGACTGAATTTTGCACAGGAAATGCTTGCACTTTATGAGCAGAATGAAAACATGATGGTGGTAATGAGTGATGAAGCCCATTTCCACCTTAATGGGGCCGTCAACAATCAAAACTGTCGGTATTGGGCTGCTGAAAATCCGCGACAACTCCATGAAAAACCGCTGCATAGCCCTAAGGTTACAGTTTGGTGCGCGGTGGGAAAGTTTGGCGTCATCGGTCCCTATTTCTTCGAACAAAATGGGTTACCGTTACCATAACATCTGGGCGTTACATTGAGATGGTGAACACCTTTTTCATCCCTGAGTTACGAAGAAGGCGTATTGCTCGTCGACATTTGTGGTTTCAGCAAGATGGGGCCACGCCACACACCGCCAGAGCGTCAATGGCTGTTCTTCGCCCCCTGTTTCCCAACCATCTCATTTCGAGATTTGGTGACATTGCATGGCCCCCTCGGTCCCCTGACTTGTCCACATGTGACTTCTTTCTATGGGGGTACCTCAAGTCACGTGTCTACGAGGACAAGCCCCGTACATTAGATGCATTGAAGGAAGCGATCCGTCAACAAATCATCCAAATCAACAGAGACCTGCTGGGAAGAGTGGAGGCCAATTTTCGTAAACGCCTTCAACAATGCGTCGACGGCCAAGGACATCATATGCCAGATATAATTTTCGGTACATGATTATTATGACATGAAATGCTATGTTCTTACGAATGTTGTTCTACCAATATATTTTCTTTACAAAAATAAATATCATTTTCCTGATTATTCCAAAAACACTTGGTTCCCGTGCCCCACCCTATATATATATATATATATATATATATATATATATATATATATATATATATAACAGGGTGGTCTCCAAAATAGCGTGAAAAATCCATATTCACCACATTTAACATGATACCCTCTATTTTTTCGAAATCGTAAAAAAAAATCATACGTGTCAAATTTGAGTCAAATTGTATGATGTTTAGAGGTTGCTCAAGACAACAAAACTTTTGTGATCTACGCTGCTATTACCGAGTTCTTATAAGAATATCGCAATGGATATGTTTTAAAGAAATTAAATTCAATTATTAACAATTAATTAATTATTTACTATAAATTAATTAATAATTAATGAATAAATTAATTAATTATTAAATTAAATTAACAAAAATTAAAGAAATTAAACAAAACTCTCAATGGGGCATTTTACCTGCGTTCCACTGACACCATATTCGCCCTTTCCAGACAAGTCCAAACACGCGTTATCCGCTCAGGGTGGAGAGGTTTTGTGGCTGACAGTCAGCTGGGTTTTGTAGATGATAGTGGTAACGTACGTATAGTAGACACATTTGGTAAGTATACAAATTTTTAAAAAATCATTGGTTTCTGAGGGAGTGTATTATTTAGACGTGGTTCGAATATTAGTGTGTCGTTTACAGCACTGTTTGTGTTAATTATTATTTGAAAATTAGTTCAAGGGTAGGTGAATAAGACGTGCATTATATCCTCATACATTGTTTATATTTTATATCAGTGTGTATGCTTAATACTATATGAAAATCATTTCAAGAGAAGGTGAATAACACGTGGATATCTCAAAATTTATTATAGTACAGTACTTCTTGGTTTATTAGTCTATTATTTGAAAATTATTTCAGAAGGGGAATTATATCCTCGTACTTGTTTTTTTTATTCTTCTTTTCTTTTATAGTACTACTTGTGTTTGTTATTATTTGGGAATAAGTTCAAGGGAAGGTGAATAGGACGTGGATATTTCTTTTTTATAGTAAGCTGCTACTTGTGCTTATCAGGCTATTTTTACCATCTGTGTATGCAGAAAGGTATCGTTTTCTTACGTGTCTGTTTATCTGTATGTTTGTCTGCACATGATGCCCTTTTGAAAGAGATGACCTGGAAACTTCATTGTTGGCGTGAAAAATACGTGTTTTTTTTTATAATACTACTTGTGCTTATTAGGCTAATTTTACTGCCCGCGTATGCAGGAAGGTGTTTGCTTACGTGTCCATTTATCTGTCTGTCTGTTTGTCCGTACATGATACCCTTTTGAAAGAGTTGACCTAGATTGCACCAAGCATTTTGATCCATAGTAGAAATTAAATCTATGACTGAATTTGGGCAATAATTTATATTTCATTGAGTTGTTTCAATATGGCAGCTTTTGCTTCATCATCGTGTGCAATTGAGACACGAAAGTTCACGGATGTCTAGCTTGTGGGACCAGCTGCTGAGAAAATAACAGGCATGAAGCTGCCAACATGTTGCCAAGTTATGTCTGTATTCTTTCACAAGCATAAGACACTAAAGTTGAATGTGAGGGATAGTGCTAGGTATGCCATCAGGGAAGTAGTTGTTGTGGAATATGGCTCGCATACCAACAACTATAGAACGAAATGCCATTGAGAAGTTAAAGAAAATATTTTATTCGTGGAGCAAACTAAAACAAAAACTCAAAGCGAAGGACTACAACTCATATGATAAATGAAAACGTTTTTCAAGAGGAACTTGACAAGCTTTTTGACATTCCACATGCTAACGCCATGACTCTTATTAAGATAGAAGAAGGTCGTTTATTCTTCACTGATCAGAGTGGTGAAAGGGAGGGATACATGGCTGGAGTAGACAGTGTATTAACCAATAAAGAACAACGTTCTCAGGAAAGAAAAACTCATGAAGAAAGATGCCGTCTTGAAGAAATGCTAAAAAGGAAATTGGACAGCCAGGCTATACTTGAATTGATGCCCACATCTTACGATACCTCTGAAGAGGAGAGTGATGCACCAGTGCAATCCAAAATTAACGACAGTTCAGTCAAAAAACGAAGGCCCATCAATATAATTTCATCACAAACTGCCTCTGCTCTGGATCGCACCAATGTCAATGACCGAGATGCAACATACTTGCTGGCAGCCACAGTGCAGAGCCTAGGGAATCATGTTTCAGACTTTGCGATTAATAGGTCTTCAATCAGAAGAGGCAGGATTGTTAACTGAAAACAAGTGGCTCATGATGTTAAGGCTGAATTCAACACTTCAAATGTGCCATTAACTGTACACTGGGATAGTAAAATATTGCCAGACATCATTGGGCGAGATTCAGTAGACAGGTTGCCAGTTCTGGTGTCAGAACATAATGTTGATCAGCTACTTGGGATGCCAAAGTTGAGCAGTGGCTCTGGAGAAGCAGCAAGTGAAGCTGTCGTGAAAACGTTACATGATTGGAACATTCAAGACAGGGTCAAGGCAATGCGTTTTGATACAACGGCTTCTAATACTGGTCATCAGGCTGGTGCTTGCCATTTAATTGAAACTAAGCTTAGGAGAGACCTTCTTCATCTTGCATGTCGTCATCACGTATATGAAATAGTTGTAGAAGACGTCTTCAAGCACTGTCTAAGAGTACCGAGTGGCCCAGAAATTGGTCTTTTCAAACGATTTCATCAAAAATGGTCCAGCATTGGTTAGAAACGATACAATACTGCCATGAGTGATCAGATATGCTCTGAAATATTGAAAGCTCACAACACACTCACACTGGAAGCACTTCAGTTTACCAAGAAGGAGCTTCTGTCTAGTCAACAGCCTAGAGATGACTACCGTGAACTGCTTAAACTCACGGTCATTTTTCTTGGTGACCTACCACCAGGTGGTATTCGATTTATGGCTCCTGGAGCAATGCATCGGGCCAGGTGGATGGCCAAGATTCTTTACTTCATTAAAGTCTGGGTGTTCAAAAGTCAATTTCGACTAACCGCAAGAGAGGAGAGATCACTCAGAGATCTCACTATGTTTTCCTGTACACAAAGGCTTGAATTTCTAGTCCTAATCCAACTGCTGTTTCAGCAAATAATCTAAATTTTGTAAGTCTCTTGTGAAATACATCATCATAAATGAAGGAATTTCAAAAGCTGCTACAGTGGCTTTCTGCAGGCATTTATGGTACCTAAGTAAAGAATTAGTGGCCCTTCTTTGATGCTGACGTTGACAATGGAACAAAGAAGAAGATGGTAGAAGCACTAGGAAAACGAGAAGCTAACGAGCGACGCCATCGAGTAAAATTGGATTCAAGAAATGTTGTTGAAAAAGAACAGGAGGATTTCGTGACAGCCAATGCCTTAAAGTTCTTTGACATTCTAGAAGTGTCTTGCAATTTCCTAACATCAGTTGACCCAAAGCACTGGAATAAGAATGAAGAATTTCAACATGTAAAACAGTGTGCGGAAAATCTCAAGGTAATAAATGATTCAGATGAGAGAGGCGTGAAGTTCATACAAGATTTCAACTGTTCCATTAGCAAAAATGAGGAAAAGCAATGCTTGCTTCAAGTTGTCTCAGAGCATCGGAAGAAATTCCCAGATACTAAAAAAACACTTCTAGTTGGAGAAAGTTCACTGAAATTTTTCGACTGATTAACATGTTTAGTAAATTCTGATGAGCTATTATTTGTATTTACTTTCATATTTTGTCTGAATACAATTTCAGTACATTTCAGGAGGGTGTTATTTATTTCTGCATATCATGAATTGCTGCATACTTACATAGCGATATAAATGATGGCATTGAGTGACCTCTAAAAATTGTCCAATAAAGTTGAAATTTTATATGCAATGTTTTTTTTGTGGATTGTAAAAAAACTATGGGGTACCAAAAAGGGAATTCAAACTTTAGATTTTGAGGACCACCCTAATATATATATATATATATATATATATATATATGGACAGAATTATTGCTTGGAATATTGAAACCGAAGGAGCGAAGCAAAGGATTACAGAACTGACAAAAGGTTAGTCAAGGAGAAAGATAAACAGTTTGATTTTGCAAGGCTTTCTCCAAATGTAATAGCAATAGCGTAAAAAGATACCTTTTATATATATATATATATATATATATATATATATATATATATATATATATATATATTATATATATATATATGAATGGGCCATAAACCTTGCATTTTACGAATGGAGGAAGCGCTTCTTGTTTCGAGAATTGGCTTCAGTCTGAGATAATAAAAAAGCTTCGAGTTACATTCGTGGATTCCGAAAGGCGAATGGTGCGCTCTGAGCATCACCAAATCAGCTTTGAATTCACGAGACAAACGTAATCAACTCTTAAATTGTTGAAAGGTCGCCGTTGTTATTCCAATTAGAAGAGGACAGTTTTCACATTTGAAGAAGCCTTTAAACCACTGTTGAACAAATCACCTAACTGATGTATTACTATTTTATTTGTCTAATTTATTCGTCATTTCAGTGATTTTTATTTTGCAAGAGCTTGTTACGAATGCATTAACTGTCTTACTGTATATATATATATATATATATATATATATATATATATATATATATATATATATATGGAGAGAGAGAGAGAGAGAGAGAGAGAGAGAGAGAGAGAGAGAGAGAGAGAGAGAGTCCCCCGTTAACTTTGGGGATGCGTTCCTGAAAACCACAACGTTGTAGGAAATAACATTAAGCGACCGTCGTTTTACCATAGAAACCTATGTTATAACTGAGGATGCGTTCACGGACAAGGAAACTCATAGGATATAAAACTTATTTATTAAAAAAAATACAAAAGAAACACAAAATAAAGACAAACTATACATTACATATTAAATATAATGGACATACTGTAATATATTTACAAAAATATACAGAAGACTCAAAATTAATTTATCTACAAGCCCATCACAGAACGAGACTGAGTCTCCGAAGTAGAGAAGAACGCATCCAGAGTTGTTTGCCTCGCTTCTCTTCTTATTGTAGATTTCCTTGTAATATTTGATACCATTCTTTTGACTTTCAAGCTTCGTTCCATCATGGGATCGGCATCGGCAAGCAGCTGCATTCTTTCTTCGATGAGTCCAAAGGCATTACCCAGAGTTTTGGTGTTCAGAACTTAGGCATCGACCGGTGGTTGTATCGATATCGGGCCGATATATCGGTATCGGTACCGATACCGATGGTTAGTAGCTACCGATACCGATAGTTTTTTGTTTCTAAGAATAAAAAACCCGGGCGTTTTCCAAATAGAAACTTCCTGGCTGCTCCAGAAGTTACGTGTGTGTTCGCGATTTATCCCGACGTTTCTAGAAATTTCCATGACTCATTACCGCTCTATATAAAGCGATCCCGTAACCATCGCGGCGTCATTTCCTCAGTTTGTAAGTTGTGAATCAGTTCAACAGTGTGTAATAATTTTTTTGTAAATTTATTAACTACTGGTATAAATTTATTCACTTTTGCTTTAGTGAGAGTGACAATGCCAAGCATTGTATGGAAATTCTTCACTGCTTCAAGCACTAATGGAAAACAGGCGATCTACAATTTGTGCGGTGTCTCTGTCTCTCGTGGAGGAACAAGCGCAAGTACCTTCTCTTCATCGAACCTGAGGAGTCACCTTATCAACAAGTACAAGACTGAGTTTGATGAAGCCAATAAGAGTCAATGTACAACTTCTGCTACTAATTCTGGTGAGTAGATTCATGAAAATTTGTAAAGTGATTCTTCAAACATTCTCAGAGAGAATTCGCAGTTGCTCAAAGCCCCAACATCCTAGTGACCCCAAAAATGATGAATTCAATAAAAATTTAGGAAGTCTAAATATTTGTTGTTTTTAATGTATATTTCGAGTCCCTAAATTTTAGCCTGCCCAGGGCCCTCAAAAGTTGTTAAGATGTTGCCATATATAAAGTTTGATTTCAAGTTTCAACATGATTTACGAATTTATTGTAATATCAAAGTCACCCAGAAATTGCCGTTTCTATTTGTTTATAATTTCCCCCAATCAGAATTAAGATACAACTAAAGTAAATTTAATTCGCTTTGTTAACTTACTTTGCTTCTAGTTATTAAAAAATATTAAATAATATATAAAACTTTACATATAAATATTTCTGCATTAAAATATTTCTGCTTAAAACTAAGCCAATTTGAAATCTCTATAAAATGCACAATTTGATAGAGATTTCAAATATTTTTTTACACTAAATAAATAAAAGGCTCATAAATAATTAACCTGTGATAATTTTATAACTTTATTTTAAATATTTTAGGAGTTATGCGGTTATTTCCACAGATTGCGAAAATTTCAGTTTTTCTCATTATGTAATATCTTCTTTTTTCTCTTTTTCAGAATTTGTTTAGATTTAAAATTTTCGTGAATACCTCTAAATATGCCATTCTTACATGAAGATAAAATAATTATAAAGCATTATAGAGTTGAAAAAGGTTATAGTGCAAGGAAATTACTTTCTGAATTCGATTATAGAGGATGGACTAGATCAGGTTTAGATTACTTATTGAGAACTATCGATGAAACAGGAAGCATTGAAAGGAAGGTTGGTAGTGGGCGACCAAAATCAGTTAGAGTAGATGAAAATATTCAGAAAGTGGAGGAACGTATCCTTAGTCAAGAGGATCGACCTGGTAGCCACATGACACTTGCTCAAATATCAAAAGAACTAGAAATATCAGAATCAAGCGTAAGAAATTATTAAATCTGATCTGCAATTTAAACCATTTAAAAGAGTGCATGGACAAAGATTGTCAGAAGTAAACTCTCAGAAAAGAGTTGAGAAATCCAAACGTATTTTACGTATAATAACTGAAGATAAACTTTCCAAGACATTTTTTACGGATGAAAAACGTTTTACGGTAGAGCCACCAAGAAACTCACAGAATGACCGGGTTTATTCTGATGTTGCGAAGAAAAATGAAATCCAAGATGAAAGACTGTACGCAACAAGGAGTCACTTTTCTTCTAGCGTCATGGTTTCTGTTGGAGTGTCCAAGTTGGGAAAAACTTCAATATTTTTTATTGAGCCAGGAGTGAAAATTAATGCTCAATATTTTTCAAATACCCTGCTTGAGAAAATGCTTCCAGAAATGAGAAACTTGGCTAGTCAAGGTTACTTTATTTTTCATCAAGATGGTGCAACATCACATACTGCCAAAACAACCATCGAATATTTGAAAAAGAATGTGCCTGAATTTCTGGAGCCGAATAATTGGCCACCTAACAGCCCTGACCTAAACCCTGTAGACTACGGAATATGGGAAAACTTGGCAGAGAGAGTGTATAGGAACAGAATAAGGGATGTCAATCATTTACGTGAGTTGATTATCGCAAAATGGGCAGAGCTCCCCCAAGAGCAAATAAATCGAGCAATAGACGAATTCAGACCAAGATTAAAAAAAGTGATAGAAATGCAAGGGAATCATATTGAACAGTTCTTTTAATTTTATTAAACTAAAAATTATCTACAGTATATCGTAAAAAAAATATTTTTCATGTTAAGTAGGAGAATCTCACTTTTTAGTTAATTATTAATAAAATTAACAATTCTGAAGATATCATCAAAAATATTTAAAGGATAATAGGTGATTACCTATACTTTATTGTGTAAAAAATTCAACTTAATTAGATAAATGGTTTGTTTTAATAAAGGTTTGAATTTGGCTTAGTTTTTTTTGACAGACCGTATATATATATATATATATATATATATATATAGTATATATATATATATATAATATATATATATATATAGATATATATAATATATAATATATATATATATATATATATATATATATATATATATATATATATATATATATATATATATATATATATAATATAAAATATATATATATATATATATATATATATATATATATATATATATATACTTTTTCTCTCTAGGAGACATGCCTGGAACTTCTTCCGCCACGACTACTCAATCCATTAAGGTCGCGTTTTCCAAATCCATTCCATACGCTCATAATGACCAAAAGAAGATTGGTCTTGACCGGAAGGTGGCAGAGATGATCTGCATCGACCGTCAACCCTTCGCATGTGTCGAACGGGTAGGATTTAGGCGACTACTTCAGGCTGCCTATCCGAAGTACACGATTCCTTCTGAGAAATTTTTCAGGACGAACCTTATTCCAGACATGACAGGCAAGGTGAAGGGCAAGATCAAGAAATTGATGTCACAAATGAAGGAAGAGAAGAGGAAATTCTCCTTCACCACGGACATATGGAGCAGTCGAGCAAGTGACTCATATATAAGCTTGACCTGTCACTTCGTCGGCCCAAACTTCGTGCGCAAAAACATCATGTTGAATGTCTCTGTCTTCAACGAGGATCATACAGCAGAAAAAATTTCCGCCAAAGTTCAAGAAATGATTCAAAGTTGGGGATTGTCCGAAGAAGACACTTTTATGATCATGAGAGATAATACAGCTAGCATATGAGCCGCTTTCAGACAAACAGGAATGGATAGTTTCGGTTGTTTGGCTCATACACCCCAGCTGGTGATAAAGGATGGCTTCTTGAACCTCCCGAGTGTGGCTAATCTTTTGATAACGACTCGGAAAATCGTCGGTCATTTTCGCCACCCTCCGCAAGCGACGCAGCGCCTACATCAAATTCATAGAAGACTTAACTTGCCTCAACTGAAGCTGATTCAAGATGTGCCAACCAGATGGAATTACACGCTGGAAATGTTGCAGCGACTCCTTTCCCAAAAGCAAGCTATCATTGAATATGACGTCGAATGTCCCCTGGAAAATACGCTGACTTCAACGCAATGGAAGCTTATGGTCAAGCTTATTGACGTGCTTGCTGTCTTCAAAACTGCAACGCTCAAAATCAGTGAGGAAAACTCGCCTTTATCAGAAGTTTTACTTACAGTCAAATCTCTGTCAAAAGGAATCTGTGCAGCGTGCTCAGTGAATGATGCTGGTGTCAAGATTCTGAAGAGCCTGCTGGGCGATTCTCTCGAACAGAGATTTCGAGAGCATAATTCAAATGAGAAACTGCTGCTAGCCACAGCAGTTGATCCCCGATTCAAAGGAGCTGGGCTGATAGACGACGACATGCGAGAAAAGGCCAAGGAATTGTTGAGACAAGAGATACGCAATCACATGGAGGGGGCCCAACGAAAGCGTATTGGAGGTCCAATTGCCGTGAAACGCCGTTGAAGTGGTCCGGTTTCTCCGTCCAAGAAAATCGCTCTTTGGGAAAACCTTTCCGATTCAGAAAGTAGCGATCTTGACGATTACGTTCGTCCTATTTTAGGGATACGAACACGAGGTTCACTGTCCCAGACGCACGAGTGGAAGCAGCCCTGGACGCCTATTGGTCGCAACCTCGGATCGCTGGGGATAGGGATCCATTCATTTTCTGGCGAGAACATTCTGCTGATTTCCCGGAGATTGCCAAAGTTGCTGAGAAGTGCATGAGCTGCCCCTCTGGATCAGTTGACTCTGAACGGCTTTTCTCAACGGCTGGAGATGTTATCAATGCGAAACAAGTCAATATCACCCCAATCAACGCTGAGGAACAAATCCTCCTCTCCAAAAATCTGAAGTTCTTCAATTTTGATTATTTTTATTGAGTGAACTGTTATATTGAGTTACACTTTTTGAATTACAATTTTTGAATTACATATTGTTTCCATTACACGACTTATTTTGTGAATTCTATTTCTTCAAATATATGTTTTGAATTACAGTACATGTGTCGAATTACATTCTTTGAATCCTATTTTGATATTTTGGACAGATATCGGTATCGGCCGATACTTTGCTCTAACTATCAATATCAGTACCGAGGTACCGATACTTTGGGAATACTATCGGTCGGCCCCTAATATATATACAGTATAATATATATATTATATATATATATATATATATATATATATATATATATATATATATTGCACTAGAATCACAAAATAACACGTGACCTTATTAATAAGCAAACAACCACAAGGAAAAGGAAACACAAAGTCCGAGCGCTTTCGTGATATATTCACATTATCAAGGAAGAACAGAAAATAGACGGAGATTACAAAGTATTTGAGTTAAATAGACAAGCAAAAAATTCACAATTGGCACCTCAAATTAAAGGCCTTAAAGCCCTCTAAAGATTTTTTTCCCCAAATTGATAACATAATCTGTAGGCAGCTAAATAACTGAATAAAAATAATACTGTATAGATGAAATTAGACAAAAAGAAAACCAATACAGAGAACAAAAATTATTATAATGGTTATTAACATTTAATTAAAACAGGCAATTAATAGGCAAGAATTTAATGAAAAACAAATAGATGACGTAGATAACAAATAGAAAACATAATCTGTAGGCTGATTAATTACTATACAGATGAAATTAGACAAAACACCAGTACAGAAAACCTAAAAAAAAAATAAAATAATTATTATAATGGTTATTAACACTAATATTTAATTGAAATAGGAAAATTACAAGGCCCGAAATTAATGAAAACAAAGGGAAAGTTGCCATCGTCTTACAGAATTATTACAAAATTTCAACAAACAATCTGGAAAAAATAGTTATCCCAACAGCAACCCACTTCAAATATCCAATAAACCACCCAGCAACCAAAGATTATACACGAAAGAAATATTACAATTAAACTAGACACATAAGAATGTTAACAGTTCTTACAATAATATATATACAATATATATATACAATATATATATACAATAATATATATCACGAAAGCGCTCGGACTTTGTGTTTCCTTTTCCTTGTGGTTGTTTGCTTATATATATATATATATACACATTTTAACTGCAAACAGCACAGTATAATTAATGTAAAGAACGACGCTTGTTCGTTCTCCCTCCTCATCTTGTGCGGAACGCTCTTCTACACAAGCGTCGTTCTTTACATTATATATATATATATATGCACTAAAATCACAAAATAACACGTGACCTTATTAATAAGCAAACAACCACAAGGAAAAGGAAACACAAAGTCCGAGCGCTTTCGTGATATATTCACTGTTCCTCCTTGATAATGTGAATATATCACGAAAGCGCTCGGACTTTGTGTTTCCTTTTCCTGTGGTTGTTTGCTTATATATATATATATATATATATATATATAAGACTAACACAAACTTAGATGTAGTTCGTAGCGTAAACTAACCCACTTTTTGTTATACTCTTCATACTTTTTTTTTTCTTTTCTTATCCTCTCTTTACTTGCATGTCTGTAGTTTCCATGGTATGATAGTGTTTGAGTTAAGACTGTGTTTGCATGGTTTGTAAGCGTTCTTATTTTACTTCTTTTCATCTTTCACCCCTTTCCTATTCTCTTCGACTATTTTTCCGACTTGTCGGCAGTGGCCGGCGGATGATGATGGTGAGTCTTTCTCTTTTTCTGAATGAATGTTAACCCACGAATGATAGGTTTTCTTACTTACTTAACCCCTTATTCTCTTCTTTTATCCCCCTACTCTCTTCTTTCTCTCGGGATAACCTTAAAGTGGATCTTAGGGTTTTTGTTAGCCTTATCTTCTGTAGATCTGTAGATCTTGTCGTTCCATTTCTTCCAAATCCTTAATTTCTTGGGTGGAAAGTTCTTCTTGATTAGGAATCGAGAACTTCGACATCTTTGTCTTCAAGTTCGTCGAAACCAGTTGTTGTAACATTTTTTGCCTGTAGTAGGTCTTAAACGCCTTAATGACGCCTAGGTGAGTTCAGAATTCTCTGGAAAATTCTCGAAACCACGTGGTGGCCAAAAAAAAAAAGACGATCGCAACAACGTTAAAGCGGATGATGAGGACAACGTTGTGAGAAAATATCCACAAATAAGTGACAACGTTAAATCAACATAACGTTAAGCGAGAGGACGTTAAGCGGAGACTCATCGTATCGGACTCGATCCTGAACCGTCGTTCGAAGACATCAAGCAAGTCTAATATATATATATATATATATATACTTACTTTTTATTTTTAGCCCCTTGGCTGGTGTATTATGGCCAGCCCGCGTCCCCCAGCCAGGCCGTCACCGCGGCCGGCCGCGCCCACAGATCTCTGACCGATGAGATGGTGTGTGTGTTTGTCTAAGGTGTTGGAAGTGGGGGCATGTAAGAATTAGGTGTTTTCGTTGGTGTGGTCACATCGTGGACAGTTTGCATTGTTCGTTTGGTGTATGAGGTGTCTGTAATAATGTAGGGAGGGGTGGTGGCCGGATCTGAGTCTAGAGAGGGTAACTCGTGTGTGTCTCGGTAATGCTTCTTCTTCTTTGGCTATGTTGAGGGGTCGTGCTTGTAGAATTGGGTTATTTGGTAGTGTGTCAATATGTTGGTTTACGAATTGTGTGTGTATATGTTTTGTTTGGTTTTGTTGTGGAGGGCATGGGGGTAGTGTGGTGTAGAGTGATGAGTAGTGTGATGTTGGGGTCTCCTTTTTGTTTCGTGGTGGTTGGGGGGTTGTGGCAAGGTGGTGGCATGGGTGGGTTGGCGCGAGGGTTTTGGCAAAGAACTGTGTGCCTATCATGTTAAGGTGTGTTTGTATTGGAAAGATGTTAGTTTCTGAGTGTAGATGTGGGGTGGGGGTGGTTTGTGTGCAGCCTGTGATGATTCTGAGGGCGTTGTTTTGAATGATTTGCAGTCGGTTTTTGTTGGTGCTGGATATTGTGGGGTGCCAGGCTGGTAAAGCATAATTTAATGTTGTACGGATGAATTGTTTGTATAGGGTGGTGAGGGCTTCTTTGTGTTGTCCAAACGTAGTACTAGTTAGGGTGCGTATATATATATATATATATATAATATATATATATATATACGCACCCTAATATATATAATATATATATATATATACGCAAGGAACTACAGGGAAAGAAAATAAAAAACGAAGCTATTCTTCCTTGTCCCTGAAGATGTGAATTATATCACGAAAGCGCTTGGACTTCGTGTTTTCTTTTCCGTTTCCCTGGTGTTCCTTGCTTATTTGCTTATTAAAAAGATCA
>JAJOZX010000156.1:0-192500 GCA_023014485.1 Bathynomus jamesi
AGGACAGCGTAACTGAAAACCTATACGGACGGAAAATTATCTATTTAAAATTACACACACACACACACACATATATATATATATATCACCATACATTTCAAAAACATTTTTCTTATCAGTATATCTTTATTGTTGTATACACAATTCACAGGGTGAGAATTCGTCTGCATTCATTACCTTCCGGGATATATATATATATATATAATATATATAATATATATATATATATATATATATAATATATATATATATACTCTATTCCTGCCTAAACTCCTGACGCAAGACAGGAAATTATTGTTACGATGTTCATCATATCCTTCTGCTCACAAAGTTCAGAAGGATTTTCACACAATTTTGGGACGAAATAAATCCTGTTCCTTTACAATGTGTGGGATTTATTATTAAGCTTTATTGAACAAGTAATAGCCGATGCTGGGAAAAATGTAGCCTGCAGGAAAAAGTAATGGGTATTAGACTATTAGTGGCATTTTTTAAAGTGTTTATATGGAATATTTAAAAGCTTGCTTAAACAAAAAAATAAATAAGTATATATATATATATATCACACACACACACTGTGTATATATATATAATGTAAATGCTTCAAAATTCTTTATATAGCTCATGCCATGCGACAAAATACAAAGAAATTGAATAAGTGATTAAGAATATAGAAAAAATGAGGGGAAAAAAAGGTCACGTGACAATTGTCTACTAAATATGAATGGAATAAATTATAAAAAGAAATTCATACGAATATAAAAAAACAAAACAGGAACCATTAAATTTTTCTCTGCATTTATAAATTTATTATTAATTATATACTTTTCAGGATGTAAATGATATATTATACATTTCATATACATTTATATTATGTATATTATTATTTTTATACTTTATAAAGTTCATTTCAACATTCATATTTTGAAATCCGAATATTAAAATTAACTTTATGAGCAAATTTTTAACATTTTTTACTTAAAAAAGATGTATGCGAGAGGAAACTCAGTGTAACAGTGGAACTTTAAAAAAAAAAAAAAACAATAACGAACTTTTGTAATGTAACCGAAGACAACAAATATTTTAAAAATGTTGAAAAGGACCGCTGATAAAACAGAAATTTCCCCGTCAATACCAACAACAACAACAACAACAATAATAAAGTAAAAGAAAACGTTTTAAAATCACGAAATTAAACGAAAAAAAAAAAAAAAAAATTTGCGAAGTGTGACAACCGCCATTTTTGAAAGATTTGTTCCTTATCTTCATCTTAATTTGAAGATTTTTAGTAACAGAGCAAAACTCTTTCTTCTTATTTATATCTACTCTGATTATTTTTTTTTTTTTTATTCTTTTCTTTTATTCATTTTTTTAAATATTTTATTGACTAAACGTTTTATCTTCTTTGTTCTTACTTTCAATCCTCTCTCCTCTCTCTCCTCTATGCGCTCATCATCGTTTCCGAACCTGTTTCCGCCTTATTTCCCCTCTTAATTAACCCCTCTGATACTTCCATGCTGAACGCTTCCTTCCATTACTCGCCCAGCAAGGACACACCATCCTTCCCCCTCGAAAGGGGCAACAAACTCCTTCACCCTTTCCTTCTAACTCGTTGGGGATGCCAACACCACCCCTCAGACGGCGCAATCCCGCCGTATCCATCCGAAGAGTTCAGAGTGAGAGGAAATACTTGACCCCATGGGGTGGCACCCCGTGTCATATTCCCTGGAAATACAAGTATGATTACGCTCGTCGCACTGCCATCATTCCGCCGATAGGGCCGCAGCCTCACATGATAGGGACCTCTCAAGGAGTGTTGGGCAGGGCGAATATCAGGCCCCGATACCCCGTCACGCCTTCACGATCGGAGGCACACCTACAGCCCCTTGTCCTCGTGGCACCGCCCCTCATTGTGGGTGCGTATCCCCCTCCGCGTGTGGAGCTTCCCGCTCCCCCGAGGATCCCACTGACAGAAGACGAATTTTTGGCGCAAGAGAGACTCGCTTCTTTCCTCACGGGGGAGACACCCCCTCATAGGCCAAGATCACTTCTATCTTACCCAGGTAAATATCCTAAAAAAAGGTAATATCTTACATTTTATGTCCTCCCTCCTCTCCTTCAGCTATATCATCCAGCTCTCCTTCAGATCAAAATTTCGTTATTGTATTAAATGAGTTGTTAAATATCGTATTAATAATGACTTCTATTTATATTTTTAGAATTCATTCTTTTTCCAATTTAATTCGTATTTTTATTACTGTACCGTAAAATTTGTCATAATAGCAATTTACTTAAGAGGAATGATCAATATCTCGGAAAAACATCCCTATATTGAGGACCCTTCTTATTATATAGAAGCTCTGGCCCCATTATACACGGTCGTAAAATCAATAATGTTATTATATAAGGGTGTCCCATAAATCCGGTCTCGTAGGAAAATTTATTTTAAATTAAATTTATAAAAGTAAGACATTAGAAGTAACAAATGTTCAAATTGATGTTTTGTTTTGGGACCCTTTTTTTTTTTTTGTTGCAAGTAGAATAACACGCAATGACTAATATAGTGTTGCAGGTAGAAAAACACGCAATGGCTAATTTGGAAGCTAGTTACACTCGTGAGAAAAAGGCCTCCTCCTCCTCCTCCTTTTCTCAGAAGTGTAACTCCCATATTTGTCATTGCGTGATATTCTACCTGCAACAAAAAAAAAAAAAGGTCCCAAAAGGAGACATCAATTTGAACATCTGTTTTAGTCCTAATGTATTACTTTCGTAAATTCAATTTAAAATAAATTTTCCTTCGAGACCGGACTTGCGGGAACACCCTGTATACGCACATTCATAAAGCTATTTCAAAACTCATAAAATACTTCCTCACTTTTCACTGTTTAGAAGAAAGCAAAATTATAAGAAAAATTTAATATTACAAAATATCAATATTAGAAATTAATTTTTGAAAACGCAGCGTAAAAAACTTTTGCGAAAAGTATTGCATAAGTTTAACGTTATTAAAGCGCTCGCGCACAATAAAACTAATTAAAAACTAAATATCACTATAAAAACACCGTCAAATTAAGAAATATACTAATTAAATCATATATACAGTATATATATATATGGAATGTTATACATGAACACGCATGATTTTGTAACATGCAAAAATTGCCACTGCCAAGATTCGAAACTACCACTTCTTGAATAGACGGTGAGAAATCTATCTACTTCATGAGGTAATGGGTTCGAATCCTAGTGGCAATTTTTTTATGATGCAAAATCGTGCGTGTTCATTTACGACATTCCATACATATTTATATATGATTTAATTACTCGGTATATTTCTTAATTTCATTGTGTTTTAATGGTGATATTTAGTTTTTAATTAGTTTTATTGTGTGCGAGCGCTTTAATAACGTCAAATTTATGCAATACTTTTCCTAAAAGTTTGGTACGATCCATCTTCAACTCTTAAATTTTAATCCTGGTTAGGGCAATATATATATATATATATACACACAGGGTGTTTCACGAGGAAATGTCAATACTTCGGGAGGTGATAGTATCGGTCATTATAAGAAAAAAGCTGTAATGTAAGCTGTAATGTAAGCTGTAATGTAAGTAATGCAATGTGTTGAAAACCCTGGTAAACACTCTTCGATCCGGAATTCTGCGGTTCGGAAACCGTCGACGGTATTCTGCAACAGCAGCTGTGGCACTTCCATCGCAAAAACCGTAGACATACACCATATCTGCATATTCGGCATGTGTGAAGGTGTGTGGCATTCTTAACACTGCTTCAAACACCAAACAATGTCACTCACAACAGTCAGCTGTCGATTGGCTTATGTTACATGCTTACATTACAGCTTACATGGTTCAAGGTTATAGGGGAGGTAAGGGGGAGGAAGAGCTGCGCACGCATCAGATTCAAACAGCTCTATCTCCGTAACCATTCAGAATTAGACACACGTTGATATGAACTTTTTCTCTCACAATGACCGATACTATCACCTCCCGAAGTATTGACCTTTCCTCCTGAAACACCCTGTGTATATAATATATATATATTATATATATATATATATATATATATATTATTATGCAGGAAGGAGGGGCCAAGGATGAATGCACGTAAAAGCGCCCCCTCCCCCCGCCTGATAGGAGAAGAGAGCCAAAATCATGGTCCAAAAAAAAAAAATATATATATACACATGTTGTTGATAAGATTAATAACACACACCAATAAAAGTTTCACCGAGAAATTACATAACAAATGCTCATATATATATGTACACGGTATGGCATATTTCATCATTTATAGGTTATGTCATAATTTATAGGTAATGTCATAATTTTACCAGAGACGGACGACAAGACCATTAATCTAGATTTCAGCTTCGCGCCTTAATGTGCTTTGACACATCCTCATAATGATACCATATTTATCTTTTCATAACTTTTAAAATAGTAATAAATCTCAGAGGTAAATTCTACCTTTTTACAATCGGAGCTCTTTTCAACCTTTTATTATACGTTCACGACTCCATATTTTAGTTGTATTTAAAAATTAGAATTCATTAACTACTTTAAAGGTGCCTGGAATTATATATTTCAAATGCGGTTAAATTGGAGTACAAAATGTATAATAAAGCGTTTAATAGTGTTTCAGACTCGTGGCCAGCAACTGGCTGCCCGCGGGTCTGATCCAGACCAGTGACGATCGTTTTCTGGCCCGCCGGCTTCTTTCACCTATAACTCGCAATTATTTTTTATTTACAAAAGTGAGTTTAAGATATAAAAAATTACTTTTTTTTAATTCAAGTTATAACTTTATTCAATTAAATTCTAGAAAATCAATTAATAATTGGATAGTATCTTGCTTATGTTCAAAATTAATAAGTTAATATTTCATGAGAGCCTTTGTGTCCTCACGTCTCATTCCGAAGTATATCTTCATTACCCGAAAAATAGGGTGCCGTATTTGATCTTGTTTGTGGGCTATTAAATTATTAGAAAAGTGACCGGCCAGTGAGCTTGGTCCACGCCACTTTCTTCGTCTACGATACGACACACGTTTGAATCTCGTTGCCGACTACTGGTCTAAAGTGTAGGTCACATTTCATTTACGACTATACAGGGTGTCCCATAAGTCCGGCATCATAGGAGAAATTAATATTTTTCTATTTCTACAAACCTTAATTCATATGCTCGGGATACTAATTTCCCGTCCACCATTCTGTTCAGTGACGAGGCTGTTTTTTATGGAAATGGTGAGGTAAATCGACAGAACACCCGCTACTGGTCTCAAAACAACCCTCACTGGTATACCTCTTCAAAGGAACAAGGTGCATCTCGGGTGATGGTATGGTGTGGCATTTGGAAGGATCGCATCATAGGCCCCCTCTTTTTCGATGAACATGTCACTGGAGGCAACTACCTACGTATGCTCAAGGAAGAAGCATTTCCTAGTGTCTTGAACGAAGGAGGAAATTTCCCAACATGGTTTCCAGCAAGACGGCGCTCCCGCACATTACAGCACCCAAGTAAGGAATACCTGTACCAACAATTCCCTGGTCATTGGATAGGACGTCGAGGGCCTGTGGAATGGCCAGCTAGAAGCCCGGATCTCACGCCACTAGATTTTTATCTCTGGAGCCACTTGAAAGCGCTGGTATACGCAGAGAAAATTTAGGTGTGTTGAACATTTGCGGCAGCGCATTATTGGGGCATATAACACCATTACTCCTGACATCATTCACCGTGTGCTTGCTGACTGGGTATCACGTCTGAATTTGTGTATTGAAAACAATGGTGGACATATTGAGCACGTTCTGTAAATAAAAGCTTTTGTTTTGCCTTTTTTTAATTATTTTTCCTATGATGCCGGACTTATGGGACACCCTGTATATACAGTACTCAATTGTTTTACAAAGTTCTTCCTTCTGCAAGATTTTTCTAAATAAAAAAAAAAGTGTTCTGATTCAAGTTCATTTTAGATGTTCTTAAAAGGGGTTTATTTGGAAAAAAAACGTACATTGGATTTAAAAGGAGAAAATGATCGCTGTATAACCTCTAGTTAGGTTTTCACTTGATCATAACAAAGGAAAATTACGTGAAGCAAAAGAAGTCTTTGCTTAAACGAAAGAAATGTGAATTTTTCGGTTAATTTTCTTCCTAAATTAAATCTGAGTTAATGTAACATCAGGTACGGAACTTTTCTTTTTTTAAATTGATTTCCTTGCTCCATATATCGGCTAGGATGCTTCAGTTTCGAAAAACAGTTTGAGGAATGAATCACCTCGAGTGCTTTCCTGCATTTCTTGTTTATAATCATACTGGAAATAGCTTTGTCGTAGCCTTCCTAAGCAGAGAAAGCTTACGGACAGCTGGTGTTGTCCTCTAAAACAGGCGTATTGGCTAACTGCTCAGACGATTTCTGGAGTCTAAATAACTACTATTACAAACGTCCTTTAACGAACGTCAGAAGCATAAAACATGTCAAAATTTCAAAATTTTGATCATCTTCATTCAGGAGAGAGAGTTACGGAATATATATATATTATATATATATATATATATATATATTATATAGTGTGTGTGTGTGTGGTGTGTGTGTTGTGTGTGTGTGTGTGTGTGTGTGTGTGTGTAGGGGATGATGATGAAGTCTGTGTTTGATGTTCTATGTTTGTTTATACACGCCTAAACGGCTAGGGTAATCTAAACCAAATTTAGTATACACATTTAATGAGAGCCAAGGAAGGTTTTAATAACATATCCGCCCCTCCTAGTCACCCACCCTGGGAATAACCATAAAAATGAACTTCAGAGGCATTTTCATTATGTCACCTAATATCCGTAATTGTAGTTTGAAGTAGCTGAGTTTCCTCAGTACAGTAGTTTTGTACCACCCTGTAATATTCCCGACGTTATAATTTATAAATGTTAACATCGCATTTAATTCATTTAATTTAAAGTACTTCCTTTTGTACGCATTTTATTCTTAACATTGAATTGAAGAATAATAGCCCTAATTTATAACATCCTAATTACATAACTGTTATAGCATGTTAACTGTATGTACCTGCACAATAGACATACTACGTCTATTTGCCTATTAGTTTTCACGGTTAATACAACATATGCATGCAACATCTCAATGATCTACCTACCTACCTACCTAATATATATACAGTATATATATATATATATAGGGTGAACCAAATGTAGGTGGACAGTAAATGATAACGTTTATTTTGAGAATACATATTTAATTTTTTTGTATACTATAATACAAAATAAAATTTAAAAATTTAGTTATAATATTTAATATAATATAACACAAACACCATAGTTATAATGAACACCATAGTTATAATATAAATAACACAAACCGTATTCAACCTACTGTCCACCTACTTTTGGTTCACCGTGTATATATATATATAGTATATATATATATATATAATTTTGGCATTAAGTTTCAAGGCAACCTTTTGTCTTAGATAAATAATGAAGTTATGCATTTTAATAGTAAAAAAAAAGAAAAACAAAAGAAAAAAAAAGACAATTATATATATTTTTTCATTCATTTATTACTGTTCTTATTTGGTTTCATTCAACGTTTTATTATATATTAAAAGAATAAGATTATGAATGAGCGCAAATATTCAATCATCATCATCACATTTTTTCTCTTATTTTATTTCGTCTTAGTATTATTACAAATTATTATAATTATTAGTTAAGGAACGAACGAATTGTTTCAGCGCGATTTTGTTCCTTTAAGTATGTTATTGTGTCACTATTAGTATTATTATTATTAGCAGTAGTAGTAGTAGCAGTAAGTTGTTGTTATTATTTGTCTTATATACAAATAACTGAGCTATTCGTGTACGTTCGTCATTGTAATAATTATTATTATTATATTATCGTATATAATAATGATAAGAGATGCATTGTAAACAAACGGATGAAAGTGGCTTTTTCAATCAATTAAATAAACAAGAAATAAAGCTTCAAAATTTTTAAAATAAACTCATTTCTGTTACAAATTTTAGGTTTTCTAAATATTCTTATGTCTCTATTTAAAAAGAGAGGAAATAAATTCATTTCGTTATTTTTTCTTCTCATATATATATATATATATATATATATATTATATATATATATATCTCAAGTACCCAATCACCCGAGCTGGTATTTAGCATATCCCAAATACCAATGTCGAGCAGAACGGATGCTCATATATATATATATATATATATATATATATATATATATATATATATATATATATAATTATTTTAAATGTTAAAACCTTACAAGGATTATACTGGTCAAATTTGAGAACAAATAAAAGTCACGAGAATCAATATGATCAAATGATCGGAATGTACAGTATATAAAAGCCTGAGGCAAAGAACGAACCAGCTGTCAGTTGCTGATGTTTTTGACTTAATCGCTCATATCTTCCAGGAAATAGTTAAATATTTATGTTCTTCTAATGTTAAGTGTCCTGAATTGTGATTTGATCTTCTTCGCAAAATCAAAAGGAAAAGAATAAATATATATGTATATATATATATATATATATGTATATATATATATATATATATATATATATATATATATATATATATATATATTCGCAAAATCAAAGGAAAAGAATAAATATATATATAAATATATATATAATATATATATATATATATATATATATATATATATATATAGAGAGAGAGAGAGAGAGAGAGAGAGAGAGAGAGACCTCTCTATAACGAAATATACAAGCCAAATTGGTGTCGTTGTAGAGAGGTTGTTCGTTCTAAAGAGGTTTTCTTTGCCGCTAGTGTAGTATATATTTTACTGACCTATTCAGACCTTCATTAGTTATTTACATACTTTATATACAGTAGTACAGTAATCCCGCCGATTTACGGGGTAGATGCGTTCCTGAACCTTCCGCATAAATTGGGAGAACTATAACATAATTCAATGTGCTAAGTACGGGGACCCCAATCTCAAGACACCCCAAACATTAAATAAAATAAAATAAAATAATAATAATAATAATAATAATAATTAATAATAACAATAACAATAATAATTACCTGCCAAAAGAAATAATAATATTAATTAAATAAATAAATACATAAACTCCTCTGTAAGAAAAAGTAAGACTTCGTTATAACATGTAATAAATAAATTAAAAAGAAACACTCACCATTAGGGCCTTAGCTCTGTCGTCGCGCTTACTTATAAAAAAAATTGAATATTTTTTGGACCACGTTAATCCGAAACCGGGCAAATGGGGAGGGGGCGTAAATCGGGGTGTTACTGTACTGTATATACTGTACTGTATTACTTAAAAGTATTTTGAGAATTTAAAAGTACTTCTCCGTGATGGGGAAACAGTCTAGCCAATTACCTATCAACTTTTAGACATTAGCCAATCAGCATGCCACTTACTTTCTTGATCGGGAAAATGGAGGTACAGACGAACACATGCAAACTCAGGCTGCGTTAGCGAAAACAACACCTTATAACGACATGTGTTTTTGATAGAGAGAAGTTTCGTGAGAGTGGAGTGTCGTTATTGAGAGGTTTTACTGCATATATATATATATATATATATATATATATATATATATATATATATGTTACACACAGACCGTGCATGGATCAAGGAACTCTTCTGGGAAATTAAATCCACTATAGTTCGAATAAGTAATGATAAATGACAAATACTATAGTACGAAATTCTAGCATGTTAGTACTAGGTAATTTTATGGTTTGTATGCATGGCCGTAACTACCTATGAGGTCACCGAGGTCCGGACCTCGGTAATTATTTCCTAAAAAAAAAAAAAAGAGACTGAACCGTTCTCCGTGTATGAAACGCATATTACCGCTTTTCTTTTGAAAAGAGGGAGCGTCGAGCGTTTTGTGTTTAGTGTTTAGTGTTTAGTGTTTAGTGTATAGCTTGGGTTGTGTTTGTAGATGTCATTTTGGTCTGAATTTTGCTCGTCCCGCCGCGCACGAAAAAAATCTGGACCTCACTAATTTCTAAACCCTAGTTACGGCCCTGTTTGTATGCCATCTTTTAGCATTTTAGCTGAGAAATTGGATTTATGACGAATATTCAAGAAAAATTTTGCTAATCATAGGTTCAAGTTGATAATTAAAGCGATTTTAATTAACGTAAGCCAACTGCAGGAGGTTTGGACAAGCTTCTCAAGAAAATCGATAAAACAGGAGATATCAAAAGAATACCAGGTAGCGGTATTAAATTTGGCCACCAAACAGTCCTGATTTAAATTCTGTCGATTGCGGCCTTTGGGAAAACTTGTCAGAGAATATATCGAGTCAAAGTAAGAAACGTCGCTCATTTATGACAGCTTCTTCTGGAAAAATGGGATGAGCTACCACAAGAACAAATCAATAAAGCCATAGATGAGTTCCGTCCTAAACTGAAAAAGGTTGTAGAAGTTCGTGGTAAACATATCGAGCATTTTTTTTAACATCAAGGTAGCACCATATGTGAGACTGTGAGTACTTTGTAACTTTTTGTCTGCACATACAATGCAGTAGTAGCGTAAATGGAGAATTTCCAGTGGCATGAAGAAATGTTCAATAAATCCATAATTTTCATTAATTTTCGTTGAAATCGGTTCACCGTATAGGAAATTTACTTAGTTGCGGGGTATGAAAAAAATATTGAAATCTGACCATAACTTTGGATTTTACAGCCAAAGACCGAGATCTCCCTTTTTCTATGCCGACCGTATATATATATATATATACCTTACAACCTTACAAAGGTTCCACGTGATGATTTCTCATTTCGCGAAGGTCAAGCGTGTCGCCCCTCCTCTCGAGTTGGCCTGGTGAAGTAGTGAGTTGGATTCTTGCGCTCTCCACCTCACATAGCCAGGTACGCCCGGCTCATCGGGGATTGTTCTCAGCCAGGCGTCAAGTCTTCTTTTGAAGATTTCCACTGCAACTCCCTTCGTGTTCCTTAGGTCTTTGGGCAACTGATTAAATAGTTTTGGTCCTCTCACTACAAAACTATTTTCTTTCAGGATTAAGGATGTTCCCTGTCTCGCCTTCAGTTTGGGAATACGACAGTCTACCGCTTCTACTTTCCACCGTTGTTTGGGGAGTTATGGGATTCAGAGTAAGATTAGGGACTAGTTTCTCCATTATTTTCCAAGTGTAAATAATGGTGTATCTCTTTCTCCTTTCCAGTGAATATAGGTCTAGTTCTCGTAACCTTTCCCAGTAATTTAGTTCTTTGCACCCATTGATCTTGGCTGTGAAACTTCTTTGAATCCCCTCCAGCTGTCTAATGTCTTCTTTTTTATATGGGGATGTTAGGACCGAGCAGTATTCCAGTTTGGGTATTATCAGGGTTTTCAGTAGAGGGATCATTACATTCCTATCCCTTCGTTTAAAAGTTCTCAATATCTGACCCGTTATTCTCTTTGCTCTGTTTACTGCTATCTTATTTTGTGTTTCAAATTTCGCATCATCTGTCATTACAACCCCTAAATCTTTTGCTCTGGAATTTCTCTGGACTTCCTGTCCATTTGGGGTATAATATTCCATGGACTTTAGGTCTTCTCTTTTTCCGTACCGTAATAGCTGAAATTTCTCGGTGTTAAACTTCATATTGTTGTCTTCCGTCCACTTGTAAATTTTGTTTATGTCGGTTTGTAGAGATCCTATGTCTTCTGGTTTTCGTATTTTTCTACTGATCTTTGTGTCATCTGCAAAGGATGTTACTGTGCTGTCTCTGGTAACGTCCTCATCTACGTCAGTTAGCATGATTATGAAGAGTAGTGGAGTTAATACCGTTTCTTGTGGTACTGAGCTGAGGACCTCTGATTCTGATGAAGATACTCCTTGTACTGTAACGACTTGCCTCCGCTCACTAAGGAAATTATATATCCATTTCCCTACTTTTCCTGTTATTCCCATATATTTCAGTTTATGTATTATGATTCCATGGTCACACTTGTCGAACGCTTTAGCAAAGTCTGTGTATAGTACATCATAGTTTTCATTACTTTCAAGTGAATCAATAATGTTGTTGTAGTGTTCCATTAGTTGTGACAGGCATGATCTGCCTGACCGAAACCCGTGTTGGTTATCATTGAATTTTTTCCGAGTTTCCAAAAAGTCATAGATTTTCTGTCTAACAATTCTTTCAAATATTTTGGTGAGATGAGATGTAAGCGACACTGGCCTATAATTTTTGGCCTCGGATCGATCTCCTCCTTTATATATTGGGACTATGTTCGCGCTCTTCAGGATGCCCGGTATTTCTCCCGTGTTTAATGATCGTCTCCATATCCAGTATAGGGGCTCAGCGATTGCATTCTTGCAGTTTTTGATCAGTGTGGCATTCCATTTATCCGGTCCTGCCGCTGAGTGTGTTTTTAGTTTCCCTATGACTTGTGCAATATCCTCCGTCGTAAGTCGAAATCCGTTATACTTTCCCCTTGTGGTTCTTCTTCAAAGAACGCGTTTCTATCGCATATCAGTTTGTCAGTTTGGGATACTGAAAGATGATTCATACTGAGCTTTTAATATTTCAGCTACTTCTGTTAGATCATCAGATAAATCACTGTTCTCATTTTTTAAAGGCCCGATAGTCGCATAGTTTTTCGACTTTCTTTTTGCGAAATTATAGAAGTACTTTGAGTTAGCCTTTATCGCTTCTATAGCGTCATCATCATCTTTTTCTGTATGCTTCTCGATTAGTTCCTGTATGACGACAACGATACTTTGCAGTTTATCATTTAATATTTTTCTGATGTTATCTTTACAATTATTTAATTTTGCAGTCACCCTTTTTCTCTTTCGGAACAATGCCTCTTTTGTCTTTCGAACCTGCTTCTCTTTCCTCTTTGTTGTATCTTTGGGACATGTTTTTCCACAATTTCTAACGTCTTCTCCTCTAACGTCATTAGCATCTCTTCCGTTGTCTTGGCCTCGAAAATGGTTTTCCAATCTATTACTTCCATGCTGGATGTCACATCTTCCCAGTTTATAGCTTTGGAGTGAAAATTAAAAATTTCGAATTTGCTTCTTTCTGTTGTGCGTGTTCTTTCCTTTCCTGTTGCCTTTTATTAGTTGTATTTCAATGATGTTGTGGTCTGATATCCTAGTTGGGGATATTTCCACATTATCAATTAGATTACTGTTGTTTGTGAATACCAAATCTAGGCAGTTGTTTTTTCTTGTGTTTTCTGTTATTTCTTGCGTTAACATAAATTCATCAGCTAAAGCTAGTAGCATTTTTACCTGCTCCTGTCTTCTCGTGTGCCCCCCTTGTCCTGGTGTATACATATATTTTTTCCTATCCTTTTATATTTCATGAATGGGAAATTAAAATCACCACAGAGAAAATATTTGGGTTGGAGAATGTAGATCTTTTACCAAGTTTCTTACCTCTGTAATGGAATCTGAAAATTTTGAGGTTGGCGTGTTTGGGGGTCTGTACATTACAATTAGTACCATATTTAATTTTTCAATTTTTGCTGCCACACATTCTACGTAGTTGTTTGAGGTACTTATAGCCATTTCTCCTATGTGCCTTTCGTGTGTGTAAATAGCACATCCTCCTTTACGTCTCACTGTTCTGTCGGCTCGGAGGATGTTATATTTGTCAATACAGGACTCACAATTTTCACAGTTCGCCTGGCAGTCCTTTAGATGAGTTTCCGTGAGGCATGTAAAGTCTGCTCCGGCTTCTTGCATGAGTCCTTTCAGGTATAAAACTTTGTTTGTGGAGTGGTTTGATTTGAGGCCCTGTATGTTGGCTAGGATTATTTTTATTTTTTCTCTTTCTTTTTCGCATACAGGTGGTTCCGATTCGTTTTCCAATGGGGGTACCGGTTTCGTTGCCTTGTGGTCCTCCGAGAATTTACCTCTTTTTATCTTTGTCGGTACCTGTTGTCCCGATGACGCATGAAGTGCCTTTGGTCGTACCTTCTGTCCGGCTCTCGGATTTCTATATTTATATTTGTCAGCTGGTTTTGTAATTGCTTGAGAGTATTTAACAGCTGAAATGTGTTGGCTGCGTCTAAAAAATTTCCATTCTTCTTGATGTTCGTTTTTCCTGTTCCCTCGTTGCGTTCCTTTGAGGGTGGTGGTATCGGCATTTTTTTTCATATTTGCAACTCCCATACCTTTCATAAGTGTTGCAGATCGTAAGATGGTGGAACATGCATTTCTTATCAAACTTGCAGTATCCACTTGTGTATGTATATATATATACACACACGGTCGGCATAGAAAAAGGGAGATCGGTCTTTGGCTGAAATCCAAAGTTATATATATATATATATATATATATATATATATATAATATATATATACATATATATATATACATATATTATATATATATATATATATATATATACATATATATATATATATATGTTACACCACAGACCGTGCATGGAACAAGGAAGTCTTCTGGGAAAATTAAGTCCACTATAGTCCGAAGAAGTAATGGTAAATAACAAACACAATATTTTTTTCTTCTTCATGATGTTAGCCTGACGTGAGCAACGGATCACTCTTTGCGATTTAATTTTCTTAGAAGAGTTCCTTGTTCCACGAACAGTCTGTGTGTAACAAAGTTTTTCAAGGGACCATTCTGTTATCATATATATATATATATATATATATATATATAATTATATATATATATAAAATGCAAATAACCACGAAAGAAAAAACGCGAAATAATGCTCAAGCGCTTTCGTCTAATTACATCCTCAGGAACACATTAGACCAAAGCGCTTGAGCACTATTTCGTGTTTTTATTTTCCTTCGTGGTTATTTTCATCATAAATATTATTCACGTTTTATTTTCGTGAAATAACTTTCTATATATATATATATATATATATATATATATATATATATATATATAATATATATATATATTCTCTATGGAACACGTCCCAAACTTTTGATTAACAAGTCAAGTAAAACATTCCAGATTATCTATTTGCGCTCTTTCCTAAGAATTTATCTAATTCCAAACTATTGCTCCATTTTACTTCATTAAAATGTTTGCCTTCAAATTCTGAACTGAAATCCAAATATATATATATATATATATATATATATATATATATATATATATATTAGTTGCAAAATATTGCATTTATATAAACCTAAATTTAATACTGAGAGAATTTTACTTTCATGTTCTTGTGATATGATTTTATTTATATATACAGTATATATATATATATATATATTTTTTTTTTCTTTCGTGGTGATTCCCTGACGAGGTGTACTTCTGAATACTCGAAAGGCCTTGGAATCATTTTTCTTTTTCCGTGTGGGTTTACATCATTCATTCATTTCACGTGTTTAATTGCGAAATTCATCCCATATATATATATATATATATATATATATATATATATATATATATATATATATATATTAATTCTTTTAAAAAATATTGAATTCCACCCAAACTCCTTCACTGGAACCTGAAGAGATAGGTACTTCCACGAAAGGTTTTGCCTCTTTTGACCTTTTCGTCTTATTTAAATTCCCCCCCTCTCTCTCTCTACCTCGTGTGTGTGTGTGTGTGTGTGTGTGTGTGTGTGTGTGTGTGTGTGTGTGTGTGTGTGTGTGTATATTTATTCTCACGCGGAGTTATAATTCTTCAATTAATGATGGCTGATGGCATTGTCTGATCTGTTGCAAGTAGCATTAACATAGTAAAGTTTCATTTTAGCTACTTATATCCACCAGTGAACCTTCTGAAATACTTTCTCCTCGTTAAATCAATGCAGTAATTATTATAAAGAATAATTTTAGTAATGAAATTCATATTCCCATAGGAATATGCATTAAGCAACGCTTGTGCATGTTTAATAGCTCGCATCGCAAATTACTGAAGGGATGTGACGGTAATTTCGAGAAAATTTAAGAAAAATTCTCTTTTCCCTTTCAAACGACGCCAGAACTTTCTCTCGACCAATCAGGCTCGAGCATTGGTCGAAGTGGTCGAAATACAAAGGGAAATTTCTTCGTTGGCTATTAGCTTGTCATTTCCGATGTAATATTTAGATTTATGATAAACGAACTAATTTATTTATAATTTCTCATTTTTTTTTAGTGCATAATTAAGCTGTCTGTCCACTTTGTCACGTGATATTTATGTTCTCATCATTAAATAAAGAATGCATATTGTTACAGAAAGGGGAAAAAAAAGGTGTGAATTTTGGAAGTTGCATTTTCATTAGTATGAAGGAAAATGGTAGACTGTCAGTCGGACAACCTTGTCACTCGCAGTTTCATTTCATTCATGGAATTCTACAAAAAGAAAATAGTGAAAATGATGCGTCAAATCAACTCGTATTTAAGTTTCCAAAACCTTCTTTTACGTTTAATTTACTGAATATTGTTCCGTTAGCGTCCCGTAAAATCTGTCATGTGTCACTGTACTGATAAGTGTGGTGGGGAAAAGGTTCGCCGAAATAATTGAAAATTTATTTTTTCATCGAATATAAAAAATATATCAAAAGAAAAACAAAATTACTAATTAGAATTTTTTGAAGGTTCTTGAAATTTTATTTTTTGACGGATTTCCTTCCGCAACTACATATAAGCACATATTACCAATACAGAATATTTATTAACAATAAATGATCACTTTTTTTTTATTCGTGAATAACATGCGAGTGAAAATACGGTGCCAATGCCAATTTTGGCATCGCCTAAAGTTATCAATAAACCTTGCCCACTGGGTACCTACTGTAAACAGTAAATGGGAACAATTTTATGGCGATATGGACATAATATAAAGAAAAAAACGCTAGCGAAATAACATTTTTCTTTGTCTCATGGACATGTTTACGTTTTCAACTGTTTGTCACAGTTGAAAGTAAATGAGGTTATTATGCTGTCGCATCCCCCCAAAACGGGGTCATGTGAAACCCTCATATTAAATAAGATGACAGTTTAATATCAGAGAAAAGGAAAAATTAAGAATTTGAAACAGCAGCGAATCATGAACAACTGTAAACGATATTTAAAAGCTTATACTTACGAATTCTTCAACCAAAATAAAGATGAGAATTAATATTATGAAAGGCGAACTACTGCTTTATAACTCATAAAAGATTCACTTAAGTTTTAACAGAATTATACTTTCATAAAAATAATGGACACTGTACGAACCCCCCCCACCCCACCCCGACACAAAATTCATAGTCAGATTTAGCGTTCATAGAAGTTGATTTTCGGGTGCATGACAGATACGCGTGATGCTCTCTCTCTCTATCTTTTTCTCTCTCCCTCTATCTCTTTTTCTCTCTCCCTCTCTCTCTCTCACGCGTTCGGTTCTGAACTAAATAATTATAATAATTTATTTCTATTATGTAATTGTTCTATATACTTGTAAACATAGAAAATGTATAGAATTATTTAAAGAACGCATGATTCATTGCCTCTTCAACTTGGTCTCAGCGAGCGAATGTATTCTCGGTATAAAGAAGAGAAAGACGAGTAAATAAAATAGAGTCATCTCATTTCCTGCAAATTATGGAAAGGAATTTCTTTATTTTAACGCAAATAACCGACATTTCTGTCCACATTTCTTTACATGAATTAATTCATTCATCACTGTAACGCGAACCATTGAGGCCGAGACCAAAATAATGCCAATTTGACATTACAGAACGCTCGAAGCCCCTCTTGCGGATTATATGTAATTATACCTCGCACCAAAAACAACATCTGTAGGCCCTGTATATACATATATACTGCATACACAGTGTGTGTGTGTGTGTATATATATATATATGAAATTGTGTACAAGACTTTAGAATTATATTGCATAGTGTTATCCATGATAAAACATTGTCATCAACAAAAACCCACAGGAACACAGGAAATATATATATATATATATATATATATATGATGAATAAAACCACGAAGGAAAGGAAACACAAAATGGTGCTCAAGCGCTTTCGTCTAATGACATCCTCAGGAACACTCGGAGTGTTCCTGAGGATGTCATTAGACGAAAGCGCTTGAGCACCATTTTGTGTTTCCTTTCCTTCGTGGTTTTATTCATCATAAATATTTTTCACGTGTTACTTTCGTGAAATAATTTCATATATATATATATATATATATATATATATATATATATATATATATATATATATATATATATATATAGTTTGCATGAGGAGAAAGGTGGAATAATTGCATGTTATATGTTTGTCTATTTTTATTTAGAAAAGCCAGAAAATTATTCACAAATTAGAAATTTGGTTGAAAGTAAAAAAAATATATATATACAGAGTGGCCCAAAAGTAGATATGCAGTTTCATATGATGATTTTTTAAATTAATTTTCCTTTCAGGGTAGATAATAATGAACACCGGCGTGATTAACACGTTATGTTTAAAGTTTCATTAAATAAATCATCAACTGTATACCTACTTTATCATTCATTCATTTCACGTGTTTAATTGTAAAATTCATCCCATATATATATATATATCGTAAAGAACGACGCTTGTATAGGAGATATTCCACGCAAGACGAGAGAACGAAACAAATGAAAAAATGAGGTAACCACCCGGGAATCGAACCCGGGATCTTCCGATTGCCGGTCAGATGCGATACCATTACACCATGGGCCTCACCGGGTTCGATTCCCGGGTGGTTACCTCATTTTTTCATTTGTTTCGTTCTCTCTCTTTCGTCTTGCGCGGAATATCTCCTATACAAGCGTCGTTCTTTACGTTATTTATACTGCGTGTTCTTTGCAGTTGAATGTATATAATGTTACGGCATGCGGGAGGTTCCCCCTTGGGGCATTGGTTTCTGCGAGTATGTAGAAGAATTACGGCATTTGGAAGAGTGAGGCCCATGGTGTAATGGTATCGCATCTGACCGGCAATCGGAAGATCCCGGGTTCGATTCCCGGGTAGTTACCTCATTTTTTCATTTGTTTCGTTCTCTCTCTCTCGTCTTGCGCGGAATATCTCCTATACAAGCGTCGTTCTTTACGTTATTTATACTGCGTGTTCTTTGCAGTTGAATGTATATAATGTTACGGCATGCGGGAGGTGCCCCCTTGGGGCATTGGTTTCTGCGAGTATGTAGAAGAATTACGGCATTTGGAAGAGTGAGGCCCATGGTGTAATGGTATCGCATCTGACCGGCAATCGGAAGATCCCGGTTTCGATTCCCAGGTGGTTACCTCATTTTTTCATTTGTTTCGTTCTCTCTCTCTCGTCTTGCGCGAATATCTCCTATACAAGCGTCGTTCTTTACGTTATTTATACTGCGTGTTCTTTGCAGTTGAATGTATATAATGTTACGGCATGCGGGAGGTGCCCCCTTGGGGCATTGGTTTTCTGCGAGTATGTAGAAGAATTACGGCATTTGGAAGAGTGAGGCCCATGGTGTAATGGTATCGCATCTGACCGGCAATCGGAAGATCCCGGGTTCGATTCCCGGGTGGTTACCTCATTTTTTCATTTGTTTCGTTCTCTCTCTCTCGTCTTGCGCGGAATATCTCCTATACAAGCGTCGTTCTTTACGTTATTTATACTGCGTGTTCTTTGCAGTTGAATGTGTATATATAT
This sequence comes from Bathynomus jamesi, assembly GCA_023014485.1. Taxonomy (NCBI): domain Eukaryota; kingdom Metazoa; phylum Arthropoda; class Malacostraca; order Isopoda; family Cirolanidae; genus Bathynomus; species Bathynomus jamesi. The sequence continues at coordinate 19,646 of JAJOZX010000156.1, forward strand.
ATGACTGTATACCTACTTTTGGGCCACCCTGTATGTATATATATATCAACTTTTAACCTAAGTAACCCTTGCAAGGACTTTGATAAGCAAAAGTATTATTTTGGTATATCTATAATAATAATAATTGCGGGTTTGAGCAAGTAAGAGGTAATTTAAATGATTGTATAATACAGTGTGTGTGTATATATATATATATACTGTACGTCATATTTAGAGAGACACACACACACACACCCACAAATCCTTCCCTTACGAGAGACACGAGCCACTAAACAAATTTCAGAATTTCAAGGTGATTTAATTCAAATTGAACGTGTCCCTCCGTCCATTGAGTTTCACTGTTATTCTTTATTCCTGAACACACACACACACACACACACACACACACATATATATATATGTGTGTGTGTGTGTGTGTGTTCAGCAAACGAAGGCATTTTACACAGCTTTATGAAAATGCTGCGCCAGGCTTTCTATTGATACTAAATAGCCTATAATGATGCCACAACTAGTTTATAGAATGGTGCAATATTTTACAACAAACTGCCGCTAACACGCCACGAAAAGTTTTAATACATTTTGGGTCAAGCGACGTTCTGGGCACCTATATATATATATATATATATATATATATATATATATATATATATATATAATATATACACACACACTTTAACACACACACACTTTAACAATTACTTTTTAACCTAACCAGTATGAAAAATCTACTTCTTGGATTAAATTGGTGTACTCCAATATATTCATGTGAAAGAATTTAAAAACAAAACAAAACCCTGAATTAGTTAATTTATTCACAAATTATTTTTTTTTTGTAACCTAAAATAAATATACAAGAATCACGTTCTAGTCTATTATTATTATTATTATTATTATTATTTTTGCATTTTAAATTTCATTTTTTTCCCCCATTTCTCTCATTTTTGTTTTGTCTGCATTCATTTTGTTCCCCTTTTCTATTAATCATTTTTTCCGTTATTACACGCTATTAATTCGATTAAATCCCCCAAAAAACCCACAAAATGGTTCAGGAAGGTCGTGAAAATATCGTGGAACGAATCATTTAACTTTTATCGTTGGTGTTGCGTGAACTGAAATAATAAACATTTCGCTTCAGTCGCTTTAAGTTTTCCCACAAGTTTTTGCTGCCAAACCTTTTATTGGCTTTTATACAGTTGTACCGTATCTATCTATCTATCTATCTACACACACACACACACATATATATATATATATATATATATATATATATATATATATATATATATATACAGGGTGGCGCAAATCGATGAATCGGTACAGAATTTAAATTCTGTACCGATTCATCGATTTGTTGTACCTGGTATTCCATACATTAAAACCAAGCTCACCCTCTCGTCTATTGTTAATTTCGCAGCCATTCCCTACCTAAAAGAATAAAAAAATATAGTCAACACTGAAAATTTCTATGATGCGCGACTTTTGCGCCAGCCTGTATATAAGTTAAAATTTAGTTAAGTGTGTTAATCTATTAGCCTAAACGGCGCCCGTTTAAGCTAAACTTAATAAGTTAGGTTAACTTTAGTTAAATTAGTTAGCTCATAATTTTGTTTCTAACTAAATAAGACAGAAATGTTTGTATATGTTACAGGGAATCTCTGTAACTAGGGATTTCATGAAATCCCTAAAAGGTTCATGGATTTCATGTAAAACTAAGTCGTGATATTTCCGTTAAACCTACGGAAAAATTATTGAATGCCCGGTTAGGTTAACTGAATACCCGGCTAGGTCAACTGTGCGCCAGTGATGATTGGTTAAGTCGTGATATTTTCGTTAAAACTAACGAAAATATCACGACTTAACCTTACATGAAATCTCTGAACATTTCTAGTTACACAGATTCCCTGAAAAGGTTTATTGGCAGACTATAGTCCATATGACAAATATTATTAATACAATGACAGTTCACATACTAAGGACATAAATATATACAATTGATTAGAAATAATACTGTAATGTCGAAGTTAAGTGGAGCTACAGACAGACGTTTTCGTACCAAGAACTCCATAGCTTAGAGGGTAAATGGCAGGACTCATAGATAGCTTGGATAATCGGGTTGGTGGATTTTTTCATTCTTTGTATTGGACCAGGGGTGGGGAAACCCTCGCCCGCGGGCGAAATTTCGCCCACGAGCTAATTTCAATTCGCCCGCTTAGGTATTTATTATTTACTAAAAATTATTTATTTACAGCCCAGCAAATAGCTTTTTAAAATACATCTTATATACAGCGTGTCCCAAAGAAATGTATACCCACTTTGTTCGATAATACCAGCTATGAGGATAATAAATATATTACTTTTTATATGTTTTTTAATAAAGAATTTTCTCCTGAATCTAAATATGTAATTATTTTTATTAAAAATTAAAAAACAAAAAAGTTACAGATGTTTAAATTATAATTATTATTTTCGAGACTTCATGTGCGATATTTTCTAATATTTTTGCACGTATACGAGATAAGTTTGAAACCGACGGCACTGTGCAAAACTTACAAAAACAACGTTCTGGAAGACGTCGAACATCTTAAAGTGTCATTTAACCATGGAATTTCTAAATTTTTTGAATTAACTAATAATTACAACATTCATGCTTCAATATCAACACTAAACATAATTATCTCAAAACAGTCGGTTAAAATATTAGAAAATATCGCACATGTCTCGAAAATAATAATTATAATTTAAACATCTGTAACTTTTTTGTTCTTTAATTTTTAATAAAAATAATTACATTTAGATTCAGGAGAAAATTCTTTATTAAAAAACATATACAAAGTAATATATTTATTATCTTCATAGCTGGTATTACACTAGGCAACAAATTTCAACTTTTTTTTTGTTACAGACACGTGAACTACTGATTCCTACTAAAGCGCTGATGCTGATTTCAGATCTGATATCAAAATTTCTCTATCACGTCCAGATTTTGTGTAACCAAAAACCCCTATTTTTCATTTTTTTTTCTCACCCGCTTCTATTACGAAAGCCGTCTAAGCTACTTTTCCGTGCCACGTTTTATGTTAAGCATACTTAAATAATTAGTGAACAGGGATGTCTTTCCTCCTCTATTCTGGCTTAAGACGACAGCGGAATTAGCACCCCTGCGCCCAACCATCCACCCAAAGCGCGTTAGTATTTTGTTGTTACTACTGAAAGGCAAATTCCTGTTCTTAAGTGAAACTTTGGTGTGTCCTCTTCCTTTGTCGCTTGTAGGATGACGAGCTCTCCTTCTGCAGGAACCAACAATAATCTCCCATCATATTTGGGTTGAAATTACCTTGGTATCTGTTTTCCATAACTGAGATCTGTTGGTGGAAGCGCTCACCATGTTCGTCACTTACAGCCCCAAGGTTGGCCGGGAAGAAGTCAAGATGAGAATGTAAAAAATGAATTTTCAAAGACATTCTGCATCCCATTATTTCATAAGATTTAAGCATGTTTTCTACGAGTTTACGGTGGTTTTCAGCTTTGTGATTTCCAAGAAAATTTTTGACAACTTCAACGAAAGATGTCCATACTCCTAGTTCATTCTCATTTAGGTTAGATGGAAACGATGAGTCGTGGATGACACTGCGGATCTGTGGTCCAGTGAAAACTCCAGCTTCTAGCTTAGCATCTGTCAATATTCCTTTGAATTTATCCTTTAAATATTGGAAACCACTACCTTCATGATCCATACCCTTCACGAAATTTTTCATAAGGCCAAGTTTAATGTGAAGTGGTGGAAGATGTACTTTCTGAGGGTCAATAAGTGCTGGGTGTTTCACATTGTATTTACCAACAACATGTTTCAGTTCTAGATGGCCAATCATGTTTTTTGTAGTGGTTCTTGTCATCTCTGCTGTTCCATAGACACAAAAAGCACATATGCTTTGTGTAGCCCAACTGTAACCAAGAAGTAATGATACAACTTTAAGGTCGCCACAAATATTCCATGTGTGGTCCTTATATTTGATGAGTCTTAGCAGCAGTTTCATCGATTCATAAGTCTCATTAAGGCCAGTGGCATGTGCTACAGGTATTGAAGGTTTTTCATTGCCGTTGTGCAGTAATACAGCTTTAAGGCTAGCTTTACTAGAGTCAATGAACAGTCTCCATTCTTTTGGATCATAGCGACAGCCAATCCCTTGCATCAGACCACTGATATCGTGGCAGAAACAAACGTTTTCTTCCTGTAAGTAAAATGATGAAAACTGCAAATGGCGATGGCGGAAATGGGAAACTTTGGTGTTTGGTTGGAGAAGATTAAATTCTTGAAGTCTTGAACCAAGCAACTCTGCCTTTTCTTTTGGTAATTCCAAATCGCGCACTAAGTCATTTAACTCCGCTTGACTTAACAAATGTGGGGAAATATTTGCATCTGGAACATATATGCCATCTTTCCCTGTTTCTATATCACTAGCAGAATTTTCAGATGAACTGCTGTCTGTTATCGTTGCTGGTGGAACTGGTGGTGGATTTGTTTCATCATGTGGTACTGGTTTCATTGCTGATTCGCAGTTTGGGTACGTGATCTTTGATTTGTTTTTCCTTGTGAAACCAGCAATCTTTGTCAAACAAAACAATCATTGAAGTGATTTTTCGGCTCACGCCAAACCATGGGGACTGAGAACGGCATAGCTTTTCTTTTACCATTCATCCAAGCTATTAACATTGCATTGCACTGTGCACAGCAAATATGTGGTGCCCAGTCCCTCTGTTGGTCTCCTAACTTACAGTCAAAATAACACTTGTAGGCAAGTTTAATCTTTGTTGTTATGTTTCTACGTTGTGGCTTAGGTGTATATTGTCCACAGACAAAGCAGAAGTTGTTTATTTATCAAAATTGTTCGAATTTGTATATAGTTGGCAAAAAAAATTTCTTTAACCTTGAAAAGCAAGTTTCATATTATTGGCATTAACCCGATTAAAACCAAAATCTGGACGTGGTAGAAAATTTTACTAAAAGTGATTTGCATTTTACACAAAATCTAGACGTGATAGAAAAAATCTAATTATAGATTTGAAATCAGCATACCGAAATTAGCTAGGAGCACCTATTTGGTCTTCTGTAACAAAATCTTTGTTGCCTAGTGTTATCGAACAAAGTGGGTATACATTTCTTTGGGACACGCTGTATATAAGCTTAAAATTTGCCAGACGCCCGCGGAGGTGTTTATGTTATCGATTTTCGCCCTTGGTACTGAAAAGTTTCCCCACCCCTGTATTAGACTGTATTGTGTATTGAGCACGTCTTGTTACCTCCGGGAAGCTCGGGACATTGCGGGTAACAAACATTTGCAAAGCTGAGCATCTCGGAGGTAATTTATGCAAGAGTCTAAAAGACCTGTTGTACAGTAAATTTAGGGTTCTGCCAGAACCTTTTTTATAATTCACCCAGAGTTGCTGTTTGTATATATTACTGCAGAAAGTATGAAAGAGTGTCTTTAGCTTCACTTGTACAGAATCGAAAGTTCCTTCTGGTCATATTCGCTTTAGCAAACAGGCTTCGAGAGTGTTATATATATATAATTATATATATATATATATATATATATATATATTTATTACAGCTCAGAATGGTCATTAGTAAAGTGACCCGTTGCCCAAGTTGGGCTCCATCATGAAAACGAAAAACTATAGTATTTGTCATTTACCATTACTTAGTTGGACATACAGACCGTTCTATGCACGATCTGTATGTAACACACACACACACACACACACACACATATATAAGTATTACTGTACATTCATTATCTGCAGTCCATTAAACAAATGATACTCATGCAACAGTACTTGCGTCAACCTGACGTGTGACAGGTTATTCAGCCTTAATGTGTACAATTTAAGTAACGTTTTAGCAGATTTTACGTTATTCGTTAATCCACCTCCATACACGCACAAACAATTATATATATATATTATATATATATGTGTATATATATATATATATATATATATATATATATATATATATATATACAGTATATATATATATATATTCAACTGCAAAGAACACGCAGTATAATTAACGTAAAGAACGACGCTTGTATTGGAGAACATTCCGCGCAAGATGAGGAGGGAGAACGAACAAATGAAAATGAGGTAACCACCCGGGAATGTAGGAGAATTACGACTTCTGATCGAGTGAGGCCCATGGTGTAATGGTTATCATATCTGACCGGCAATCGGAAGATCCCGGGTTTCGATTCCCGGGTGGTTACCTCATTTTTTTTCATTTGTTCGTTCTCCCTCCTCATCTTGCGCGGGATGTTCTCCTATACAAGCGTCGTTCTTTACATTATATATATAAAACTGTTTCAAAAGTCCGAAATTATACTCGCAGTTGCATACTCATTAGACGAAAGCGCTTGAGCACCATTCTGTGTTTCCTTTCTTTCGTGGTTTTATTAATCAAATATTTTTCACGTGTTACTTTCGTGATATAATTTTCATATATATATATATATATATATATATATATATATATGATGAATTTCACACTTAAACACGTGAAATGAATGAATGATGCAAACCAACAAGGAAAAAGAAAAAAATATTCCAAGGCTTTTCGTGTATTCAGCAATACACCCTGACGAGGTGTATTGCTGAATACACAAAAGACCTTAGAATATTTTTTCTTTTTCCTTGTGGTTTGCATTATATATACGTACAGATGCAAGTAATTAAACGTGCACGATTATATTTATTAGGAATGATGAGTATCTATAATTAATTTAACATCAGTCAAAGGGAATTGCAAGGAATTTCTTTCCATGTTTGTATTCCAGAGTTATTTCAGCATTTAAGAATGTTAACAGTGTTCCTAAAGATCAGTTATATCGATTACAGATTGCAGGTATGCGGTAGTTGCATTGCAGTTGCGCCGCTCATTCTGTTTCATTGCAAGTTTTGTGGCGATAGAACGACAAAAGTTATTTGGAGTCTATTCACTCGTATTTGAAAGATGATACGCACTTATTAATAAAAAACATGCATAAAATAGGGAATTTTATCATACAAACGCGCGCGCACACACACACACATGTTTGGTTACCTTACAAAGCCGCGACATTTTCGCATTTTTAGCTGTGACTGGCGACATTTAACATAATTAAGCCTAATTAACTTAACCTAACCAGACCTAGCTTAGGGTAACCGTCTTCTCTCTCTCATATATATATATAACTGCACATTTTTGCATATGCAAAGTTTATCCCTCACCATGCTTTGAACCCGTGCCCTCTGACTCGGACACACAGGCGTTGACCACTTAGCTATGACAGGATAAAAAAAAGTTCAACAACCCAACGATATCTCATCACTCGAGGGAAACTCATAAAGCTTTCGCATCCAAGGGTGTTTTACGCTGCTAACCCTCTGCATTGAAGCCAATGGGCAATACAGTATTTAATTCAAATCTATATGGAAGACACGAGGGTACACTGAACACAGGATTTCAATGCCAGTGATTGTAAAGTTGAGAAATGAAATTACATCATAACCATATTTGATTTAAAAGAAATAAATCGGCATATTAATTAAAATAACTTGGTAATATTATTCATACCAGAAATTTAAGTTCATTATGAATTATTTACGCTCTTAATATCGTTGTATAATACAAAAAATATTACCATGAATTTCTACTCTCATGTTTGTGAGAACTGAAAAAACAAAAAAATATATAAACGCATACACACGCAGTTTTGCCTGTGTGAGATTTGTGTGTGTGTGTGTGTGTGTGTGTAATTCGTCTTCAAAATATGTAGTGCATAAAAAAATACCGCAATTTAAATATTTGTTTTGCATTCACTTTGCAATATACCGTACGTCTGACGAGGTCGAAAATCATCGAAATTCGCAAAATTGTTCGTTGCAATCAAACGAAATCATTGACATTCATTTACGATATTGAAAATTCGTTAAAGTTTCTATCTAATTATAAATACTTTTATATATAAACGTCAATAACCATTGATTACATCATTAATTACTATTTTTACCTTAATTATCATTACCAATTATTTATCAATCCTTATGGTCAATTATCTCAAATTATATAAGGAACAAAATCAGTATATTTTGTATGTTTTAGGACTAAATTATAACTCCTATTTAGAATATTGATAATGTTAATTATAATTACTCAGTGTTTAGTATCTAAATATAGATGTAATTAATAAAAGTTTACGATAATTATGATAATCTGGCAAAAATTAAGGACACAAATACCTTCAGGTTTCATCAAAGAAGGTAATTTTTCATGAAGTAATTTCTTTATATACAATATATATATATATATATATATATATATATATATATATATATATATATATATATATATATATATATAACCTTTAGTTTCGGGTGTTTTCCTATCTAGCCTCAACACATGATTGGTACCTACATGATGCACCTTTTCACAATGTATTTTGATACATTACACAAATTTTTGGGGAAACAACGTTAAATTCGAGAAATATTTATAAATTTCGATAATTAATTTGAAATTTTTGTAATTACAAATTAGCTTAAAAAATATTTCTTTATATTCGGCAATGTATTCACATCCTTCTTGACGACTGATGAAGCGGGTCTCCAAGAACTTTTTAGAAAATGCTCGAGAGGCGAGGAATAAAGGCATGTCCTTACTCGAGCGGAGGTGATTTATTTTAAATAAAGAAGTTACTTACGAAATAATAGGTTTAATTAGTGATTTAATATGACGAAAGTTCTACATGAAATGATGGGTGTCGAAGATAACATAGGTTTGGTCAAAGTTACCGAAAGTCACAAATAAATACTAAAATAAAAATTATAATTGAATTGATTCATCAACTATCTATTATGTAAACTTTGTCGAAATTTGGATACAAAAATGCTGAATTTAAAGCAAGATTGTCGAACATAAATAAGAATGCTGAAAATCAATATAATTGCCGAATATAAAGAAACCTTTTTTCTTATAACGAATTGCAGTTACCAAAATTTCAAATTAAATATAGAAATAAAAATTATTTGTCGAATTCAAAGTTATTTTCCAAAAAAATTTATGAGATGTGCCAAAATTCAATTGCAAAAATTTGTTTTTCTTTGCCTTCATACATAGCTTTCATTTTATTTTGGCGTACCTCAGGGCTCTGTCCTGGTTCCCACTCTGTCTCTTTACAGCCCTTTTAAATTAAATGATCTCCTGACCCCAAGGTTAAATTATCTATAATTTTACGAGATAAGTAACTCCTGTCTACATTTATCCTCCTCTGGTTCGAACCACAATTCTATCAATTTCCAATTTTTTTTAATTCAAGTTGTTTTGGTTCAAATTTCATTTATTATAGAAATACCGTTAAATTTAGCTCGTGTAAAAGGATTTTTTTTTCATTACAGATGCAATATTAACAATATCGAGAAATAAAAAATGACTGAAAACAGTAATATTCAAACTTGTATATCAATATATATATCCGCCTCGTTGGTGTAGTGGTTAGCGTCGCTGACTACGAATCCCTCGGCCCCGGGGTCAAGACCAGGTGACGGCAGGTGGCACGCAGCAAAACTCAGCTGTTCATCCTTCCACACAATAAAGAAATTGGTTGGTAGATAATGGGTATCCTGGGTAGCCTACTGGTTAAGACGCTGGGCTGCTGCTGGTGGGGCGTGGTTCGGATTCCACATTAAACTGTAGGTCTAAGGTGGAGTGACAAGCTTGACTTTCGTCAAAATGAACAATTCGGTTGGAAGCAAAAACCAAGGTTAAACCAAGGTTTATATATATATATTAAGAGGATTGAAATTAAAATTAATTTATGATAAAAAAAGAAACAATAAAGGTAAAAAAAATATTCTATTCATTTATAGTATTCAAAAGGGGGGGGGGGATTTACCAAACCATTCAGCTCAGAGAGAGAGAGGTGTGTGTGTGTGTGTGTGTGTGTGTGTGTGTGTGTGTGTGTGTGTGTGTCGCAAAATTGTACTTAATTATTTTTTAAACCAAATAATATTCTCACCTCTGACGGAATTCCTAAATTTTTCTTAAAACTTGTCCTTGAGACTTTTTTCGCGTGCCTTGCACAACGTTTCCCATCCGTTGATTCGTTGGTGCTTTATCTAACCGTTAACCTTAAAGATAAATTCGTATTTATCAATAATGAGCCAATAACAACAAATAATAATTTATATATATATATAATTATAATATATATATATATATATATATATATATATATATATATATATATGCAAATGGAAAAAATAATTCCAAGGCCTTTCGTGTATTCAACACCACCTCGTGAAAGAATGACGAGGTGTAACTGTTGAATACACGAAATAACTTGGAATAATTTTTTTCTTTTTCCTTGTGGGTTTGCATCATTCATTCATTTCACGTGTTTAAGTATGAAATTCTTCCCATTATATATATATATATATATATATATATATATGTTACACACAGACCGTGCATGGAACAAGGAACTCTTCTGGGGAAAAGTAAATCCACTATAGTTCGAATAAGTAATGGTAAATGACAAATACTAGTTTTCTTTTCATGATGTTCCTTGTTCCATGCATGGTCTGTGTGTAACATAAAAGATCTCAGGGAACCATTCTGAGTTGAATCATATATATATATATATTAATATATATATATATATATAATATTATATATATATATATATACACGAGATACATGTGAGAATAAAATGATCTCTCTTATAACAGAAGTAAATTTTACTATAGCACAATGACACACAATCTAGATGTGGGAAGAATAGGAAAAACAGTTTATTAATATCACGTTACTTTCCCACGAACCTCATGAAGGACTTGTACGCGTCTTGACATAGAGGCATAACTTTTTGTGGGCTACGTCGTCGCCACACCTGCTTCCCGTCAGAACAGCGAAGTTAAGCGGCGTTGGGTTGTGTATTATAACATGGTTAAGATTTTGTCAAAGGCCACTGAAAGTTTGTTTTGCAGCTGCCGCAGACGTGGAAAGAAGGCTTCGTGTTCACACTTGACAATCAGATTGGCGCCAAACCTGTTCAACAGAGTTCGTGTCGGGGATTCTGGGGTCCAGAGAAGAATTTGTACGCCTCTTTGTTCCTTTCACTGATTGGAGGTTTCGAAGGCTCATTGTTAAAAACATGAGAAGAGATGATTGAGGTGACTCAAGAATGGTTATGTATTTTGCAGAACTAAGGTGTCCTTCGATGAATGACTTGCAGGACAGTCTGTCTATCATCGAAAATCTCTGTCCATACCGTTACACTAAACTATCATGCATCTATTGTGGGCTACAAATAAGATCGTTGAAGCACTTTATTATCTATTCTTCATACCCATGTTCGTTCATTAGACCTAAACAGATTTAAACTGAGGCTCGTCCGAAACCAAATCAGACCTCAGAAGCGGTAGATAGATTTATTTATGTCTCATCTTCTTGACCCATGTAATTTTATACTGTAAGTGTGACTTATATAAGCGGGGGTTTTTCATCAACTCACCCGTCCCCTGTATCCCAGCTTATTTAGATAGAAGTGATTTTTTCGTTGGAACAAATGAACATCACTCGCGATATCTACCAGTCTTGCGCGAAGATTAGACTTCACGTGGCGAGCAAGGGTTATACTTATATTCGTTATGTAACCACGCACTAATAACTGTCCTGGGGCTTGTCCGTTGTCTGAGCAAAATTTACGGTGATAAAAACCAAAATTTGAGTTCTCGGCTTCCCATTTTGACCTCAGAATGACTGTCCAATCACACGACTACAGATATTTGGGTGGTATTACAAGAACAGCAATAGTACGAATTAGTGGTGGACCGGATATCCGCATCATTTTAACATCCGCATCCGCACTTCTGACTGCGGATATTACCTCTAATAAATTATGCAATTTACAATTAAATTAGCTTATAAAGTAGCTTATAAGGCCCAGTCATGCACATTTCATGTAAAGTATTAATTATTAATGAACAAACAAATATATAAACCTCAAAATATAAATACCTGGTAACAGAAAATTGAATGAAACTTGTTTCATTGAATTTTCTGTGGCTGAAACTCTTGAGAAAAGGTATTATTTTTATCATAATGAAAACATTAATATTAATTTTAATTCTTATGCATTGCCTGCCATAATAGTAATATCACGAAATTTGAAAAATTATGTCATATATTCATAATTCTATACTATAGTGATGGATTAAACTAAATATCCGCATTCGCGGATATTGAGATAAAAAATTCGCATCCGCAGATGTTGAAAAACTGACATCCGGTCCACCACTAGTACGAATCATCTTTCAAGATCTATAAAGTTTTTTCACCACAAACTGTTTTTTCTGTAACGTAAACGCAATTTTTCCACATCAAATCTGTGGTTCCGATAAACAATTTTTTAGTTAAGGTTGATTATTTTATATATATATATATATATATATATATATAAAAATGGGAAAATTAAACCATGACAAAATAATGACAACTGTAGACCATGATAATGGGGGAAAATAGTTCATCAAATGACCATTTCAGATGATGAAAACAAAATAAAACGAAAAAGGAATGAATTACACCAATCAGCAAATAAACACAAGGTCGGAAATGACACGAACAACATTTTCTTTTTATCTAAAGAAACAATAACTTATAAATAACATTAAAATAAATTTCAAAACAAAAGAAACAGAAAAACAAACAATTAAAAATATAAATAAACACTTAAAAGTGATCACAGAATTGATCACCTTAAGTTTAGGGAAGTTAGAGCATCAGTTGTTTGACGCCTACTGATATTGTAAGGCCACCAGACACTCCTACTCGCACGAGGGAATGGCACTCTATTGTTCCCCCCTTTTTTTAAAAAGGACAAATTTCACGCAGTTTCAGTATTTATCATTTGTGAGTTTTTTCCTATATATGCAAGTTGATTTTAATACAACTTTTCACTCGCATGTTTCCTTGTTATTCGGTATTCTCTGCAGCTGCGTCGAGTTTGTTTACCACTTTCGTGAACTTTACAGCTTTTTACAGACTTTTTAGCTTCCTTTATAATGATACATAATAGCGTGTTACAAAAAGTTACAAGGAAAAGAGGGAGATATAACAGCCTTATAACGGACTCGAGGTTTCACCCATAGCTTTTAAACTCTCAGAGAGAGGACCAAACACAGAGAAGGAAGAAGGTTCATCCCTCCTCCTCAGAACCCTTCTCCTCCAAATGGGCAAATCTGGAAGAGAGAGAGAGAGAGAGAGAGAGAGAGAGAGAGAGAGAATAATTTGTTTGAAAAATTTTTAAAGATAAAAAACGTGAAAAAATGCGATATATTCTGAATTGGAATTGAAATGAAATAAAATTACAATAAAACGATGATGATAACATATTTCGGGTTAAATATTACAAAAAAAAAATCGTCATTTGTGAATCGTCCTTTTCGTTAATTGACTTTAACTCGATTACAGTTAATGGCTGAATGACCTTCTTGATCATTTGATCATTTCCTCACTTCAATTAAAGATTACTTCTTTTTTTCATAATGAGGTTTCGCTCTTCTTCATGCACGTATCAGTTTCTTTCAAATTTATGTAATGAAAATTATATATATATATATATATATATATATATAAAGAGAGAGAGAGAGAGAGAGAGAGAGAGAGAGAGCCTCAAAGACCTTTCGGTTCACTCGGGAGGTTTCTGTTATTAAACTAGTTAATTTTTTACCTATTCTAGCAGTAGTAGAAAACTGGATAGAAAAGCATAAGCCTCGCTCCCCCAACCCTCCGCTCCCTCCCCACTAGAGGCGGGTACGGAAAAAGGTTGAAGAAAATACCTTGACCCTGGAAAAGTAGCAAAGAAAATTTTACAGGAAAGTGGAGAATACATAAGCTAGCTCTACAATTATGCTATGTACACACAGAGAATCATACACTAGATAGCACCGCTGTGTAGACTAACCAATAAGATACTTGTGTCGATCGCACACCAACCATTTGATATCGTCACAAAAACCTCGAACATGTCTTTTCGATTTTATACAAGATATTTACAGCGCTATTTACTGAGGTATCAGTCCAACAAACACTCCATGGCCCACTCTAGATTATCCCCAAAAGGATTAAGAAAACCCATGCACGCGCAAAGTCATCACGCCGGCAAAGTGACGAAATGCTTCTACAGGAAAGGGGGTGAAACAGGAAATGAGAACAAAAATCAGATTTTCCACACCAGGCCCTCATCCGTCACGTGCATCCAGCCACCCAAAATAAAAGAAAAAGGAATCGTGACGGCATCGTTATAAAATTATGTATTTCTACAGAACACTTATCTACTCTATTCTTAAACATTTCGACAAGGCAGGCGTGAGCGTGTTTTCTGTAATTGGATGTATGTCATGTGTATTTTTTTAATGTAGCCGGGTTTCAACTTGGGTCTCCAGCCATGAAAGGTGTTTATGAAGCAAGTGATAAACTGTGTCGTTCATACTTCGCGGTGTCATGCCACCACGTGAGTAGAGAAACTCTTTTCGGCGAGGAATATTAGTGAGAGGTCCCTGTATCTATCCCCGGGTACTTGCCCTTTATCGAGTAGGAAAGTGTTTCGTGGGTGATCACCCGTTTGTAGGTACGGCGAATTCAAGAGTCTCCCACTTAGAGGTGTTTATGGGGCAAATTATCAAAATTGAGTTGCTCAATGGTTGAGCGTGTTATGTGGGACACAATACAACCAGACACCTCTCTCTAAAGTCGAGAGAGAGAGAGAGAGAGAGAGAGAGAGAGAGAGAGAGAGAGATACAAGGACAAGAGGAAGCCTCAAAGACCTTTTGGTCCACTCTGGGAGGTTCCTGTTATTAAAAGTTTATTTTTCTTTCAACTATCCTAGCAGTAGTAGAAAAGTAGAAGGCTCTCTCCCCACCCTCCGCTCCCTCCCAGCCAGAGGCAGGTACGGAAAAAGGAAGAAAATACCTTGACCCTGGAAAAGTAGCCAAGGAAATTTTACAGGAAAGTGGAGAATATATAAATAGCTCTATATTTAGCTTGCTCACAGAGACACCGTGCAAGCGAACTCCTGCAGAGTTTTCTTATGTTTTAATCTTAAACTATGAGAGTATTCAGTACTTTGTCTAGCCTATTTTTAAACACATTTACACTTTGACTGGAAACAACCTCTGAGGGAAGTTGGTTCCAGATATTAACTATTTTATAGGAAAAGAAATTTCCGCAGACAGAGGTCCTAAATGTCTTTAGTTCCAGTTTAAACCCATTATTTCTTGTCGGATTGGCATTAAGTGAGAATAAATTTCTGTAATCTACCCTGTCTATTCCTTTGAGCATCTTGAAGACTTGAATAAGCTGACCCCGCAACCTCCTCGTCTCTAAGCTAAACAGATTTAGGCGCTCCAATCTCCGTTGGTAGCTTTGCATTCTCATTGAAAGGATCAATTTTGTAGCCCTTGCTTGTACTCTTTCTAACCTTTCTATATCCTTCCTGAGGGATGGAGACCAAAACTGCGCACAGTATTCCAGTTGAGGTCTGACTAGAGGATTATAAAGAGACATTACAGTCTCCTTGTTCCGAAACTGGAACTGTCTTTTAATATAACCTAATAATTTTAAGGCCCTCTTTTCGACTTCTGCACAGTGCTTCGACGGTTTCAGATCGTTGCTGATATAGACTCCCAAGTCTTTCTCTAGATCGGTCTCAGTCAAGTTCCTTCCCAAGAGAGAGTAATCGGTCTTTGGGTTTTTATAACCTATGTGCATTACCTTACATTTGTCCAAGTTGAATGGCATCTTCCAAGTAGCAGACCATTCGCTCAACCTGTCAAGATCATTCTGAAGCGTTCTTACGCCCTCCTCAGTACCTACACTACTTCCTAATTTCGTATCGTCTGCAAATTTTGAGATTGCACTTAGAAGCCCGACGTCTATATCGTTAATATAGATGATAAAAAGTAAAGGACCCAGAACGGAACCCTGTGGGACACCACTGGTGACGGGCGCCCACTCCGAAGCCACTCCATTTATTACCACTCTGCTTTCTATCTTTTAACCAAAGAGAGAGAGAGAGAGAATATTTAAATACATTCACATTTCCGTTATTGTTCACATTTGAAAAAGTATAAGCTTTCGTATCTTAGTCACGATCAAGTATGAAGTATTTATACAAAAATTTCTTAATTACACTACCGAATCTCAGCTTGTAAAGCATGTTCACTTGCTGAAGGTAGTCTACAGTTTCGTACAATTAAAATATATTGCCACAATAATAAAAAAAATCACGTACTCTTGCGTGTTATCTCTCTTTATTTTTGGTAAATAAAGAATAGAACTGAATGTTTACAAAAACTCTTTCATGAATGGATTTTATTTTATCATTTCAGAGTCTCACTTGTACGAATCACTGATATCTCAGATATCGGACATCACCAAAGATGATATCAGCATAGACGATCCAGCAGAGGAAAATGTGTACCAAAAGATACCCAGGAAACCTTCAGAAAACACGGAAACGAGTGATTCATCTTCCCCCGACTGCGAAAGTAGATCGAATAAAAAAAATACTAAGAAAGAAGTCAGCGATCTGAAAGGCCAAGAACCCGTCACTTCTTCTAGAACTCCAAACAACCCTTCTAAAGTTCTTATAGAACCTAATGATATTCAAGAAATGTGCTCGAACTGCGTTCGACTAACGGTCAAAAAGACAGACGAATCAAAGAAATGTCCATTAGGTAAATGGACCCAAAATTTTTGCACTTTCGAAAATATTGAAAGTGAAGAAATTGATAACAACAAATCTAAAAAAATTTCCACCAATTTCGATATAAATGATAAAGACAGGAAAACAAATGACAATCAAAGTTCGAATGAAAATAGAAGATGCGACAAAAAGTCGAGTTTTAAACAATCATTCGTAAATAATATTCAAAGAAACAATTCTAAAAACTATCTAAAATCAATTTTTAAAATAAAAAAGAAAAGTGACAAAATGGAGACTGAAATAAATCCGACACAAACTGTAGTTTCTGTCATTCATATTAATAAAGAAAATGGGAATGATGAAGTCTCTTTACGGGAATCCATGTGCTTTAAATGCGATGGAAGCCCTTCTTCAAAATCACAATTAGAAAAACGTTTCAATGAAAATGGTCATGAAAAGACGGAAGTATTTAATAAACCAACAAGGAAATCCCAAAATGTGGATTTCTCGAAAACTGTGAAGCTCAATAAAACGGAGTCCTTTCTTTGCAGAAAGAAAGGCCCCAAATCACCCTATTCTTCTTCGCAAAACTTTTATTATGAACGAACTCCCGTCATTCCATCCACCGTTGAACTTCCGGAGTCAGTAACAAGCCAGAAATATTTCACAACGGAAAAGATCTACGGAAACGATAAAGGCGTTCAAGTATCTTCTGAAGACATCGAACGTTCACAGAATGGTTATGCGGACATTTCAACTCTAGATCCGCTTA
Source organism: Bathynomus jamesi (assembly GCA_023014485.1). Classification (NCBI taxonomy): domain Eukaryota; kingdom Metazoa; phylum Arthropoda; class Malacostraca; order Isopoda; family Cirolanidae; genus Bathynomus; species Bathynomus jamesi. The sequence continues at coordinate 37,160 of JAJOZX010000156.1, forward strand.
AGCCAGCAGCATCCAGTTCCGAATCAAGCGTTAATAACTGCAAAAACTGTCAGCACGAACAGCAACAACAACAACAACAAGAGGGACCAGCAACAAAAGACAGAACTCTACAATACTGCCATAGTATGAAGAGTCCTCTTAAAAAAAACGAAATGCTTTTAACCACTTTGAAACCTTCGCAACAAAAGATGAATGTTTCTGACGTAAAATATTCGGATGAAGTCACCTCTCTGGTCGTAGATTTCGATTCTGAGAGTAGTTCCAGCGAAGAGGATAACGAAACAGTTCTCTATCACACTTCAACGAACTTACAGAAGAAAAAACACAAAGAGGACTGTCTCTCCGTCTATTCATCTACCTTAGAATTCTACTCCATTACCACAACGAACCCCGACTCCTTCGTCTACGTCTACCAGTCGCCTCCCAAGTCGTCAGATAAATCGAGTGCCTTGTCCAGCTTGGATTACAGAGGCAACATGTATTCCACGAGGACTTTAAGGAAGACTGCGAAAACAAGATGTCCGAATAGGTAAGACATCCATTTGCAATACTGAACGGGTACACACGGTGCTATAACCTAGCAACACACACACACACTATATATATATATATATATATATATATATAATTTTCATTAGCCATACATGACATGACATCAGTAAGTTCAAAGACTGAAATATTTATCTATCCAAACACCACCCCCCCCCTTTTTTTTTTAATTTTAAGCATGAACTACAATTTTTCTAAATTCTTACAATAAATAATATCAAAACGAAAAAGGTGTCAAATGTACCAAATATGAATTCTAAAAAGTCTTTTCCTGTATAAAAAACCTTATAATCAACCATTCCATTCAAAATTTATCATATTTATTTATAACCCACGGATGAACATATCAATTATAATTTTTTTTAAATTTTCAACCAATCATTATATATATATATATATATATAATATATATATATATATATATATATATATAATATATATATATATATAGTATATTATTAAAGTATAAATTCATTTTGTTGCAGTTTATATAATGTCTACTCATACTAGTCTATTCCTTTTCCATTAATAAAAAAGTATAAATAAAAAATTTAAAAATCGCATTAAAATAATTTAAAAAAAATTTAATCTATTAAATGCATCATTTGAATTAAATTATTTTTATTAAATACCGATTCCCAATGAGGAAAATCGGATTTCGTTAACTAAAATTAACTTTTAAACGCATTTTTTTTTAACAATACTTATCGTGTCATGTCCTGAAGCAGAGTTAAAAAAAAATTATATATATATATATATATATATCGTTTTGAATCACTCTTACGTCACAGATGTGCAGAAAGTATTTCTATAAATAGCGAATTGGCATATTACCTAATCAATAATTATGTGTAGCTTTTAGCGAATTTTGCGCAACATGTCATTTATGTACAGCACATGATATATATATATATATATATATATATATATATATATATATACACATCCTTTATGTATATGTATGTGTGTATGTGTGTATGTGTGTATGTATGTATATAGCTTGCACATGTGACACCATAATTAGTGATAGCTCCCGATTCCTTTTGCCTTGGTGTCTGAGAATCCTGCTTCTGACCTTAAGACCTAAGAGGAACTTTGACCTTGGCTTTTTACAGAGGAGGAGGAAGCAGTGGTCTCGGCAGCAGCGGATCAGAGACGTCCTACGAAGACGACTACCATGACGTCACTAACTATGAAGACGTCACGACATCGGACAGGAACTCTTCCGTGGCAGTTTTGGAGCCCTCTTTCCATTCCGGATTCGAATCGTCGTTATCGTCCTCGTCATCCTCAAACTCGACTCGAGGACGACTCTGCTTCGACTACTCGTGGAGTTGGACTCACTTGAACGACCTCGTCAGGAGGTCGCCATCAATCGCCTCCAGCAGGAGGGTGACGTCACCACCCAGTCTTGGTTCCTTACGATTGCCCCCAACATTTCCCAAACTTTCCTTTCCTCTCGAAGCTTATACCAAAAAGGCTTTAGTTATTTAAGTCACTTTTAAACTTACACTCGTGCACATATTGTATAGGTATTTCTTAGTTATACAGTCTAACAAAAAAGTCGTGATGCTGTTACAAAGTATTATTTCAAGAGTGACAGGTATGACTTTTTGTCACCCTGTATAGAGGGTGATGCATAAATGTGTTTCATAAATTGCAGGTTGTATTCTTGAGACAAAAGTAACGAAAACAAGATCATATAAACAGGTCGAGAAACCCGTAGGTTTCGAGCTATAGCACCAACTCATTTTGCCCGTTTAACGAGGAAATATCTCAATGCTATGTATCCTGACAGGTGGATAGGGCGCGGTGGTCCTATTCCGTGGCCACCTTGGTCACCAGATTTAAATCATCTTGATTATTACTTGTGGGTTTATTTAAAAAGCCTAGTTTATATTACGGAAGTCCGAGCACGTGATGAATTGTGGCAACGAGTTCGAGACAATTGCGAAATGATCCGCAACACTCCAGGAATTTTTGAGTGTCAGACAATCACTGGTGCGACGTACTAAGGCATGCATTCAAGAAGTAGGAAAGAATTTCGAACATTTACTTTAATGAAGCAAATATATCACATTGTGTATTTGCATAAAATGTAAAAAATCTTTAGAAGTCATTTTTCTATCGCGTGCTATAGCTCGAAACCTACTGGTTTCTCGACCTATGTTTATATGGTGTTTTTTCTTTACTTTTGTCTCAAGAATACACCCTGCAATTTATGAAACATTTTGCATCACCATATATATATATATATATAATTATATATATATATATATATATTCACATAAATACAGTATATCTTTATTTTGTATCAATTTCTTTACAACATAATGAATCGCTAGAATATATTTTTTAGATATGTCACTTCAAATTAAAATTGCATTTTATTCAAATTACATTTATTTTATTACATCATTATTATAAATAAACGCAATTATAATAAAATCATGTCATATTTTGTGTTTCAGATCCTAAATTTTTTGTTTGTGTCACGTTCTGTTTACATTTTGGAATTAATGAAAGAAAAAATTTAAAATCAATTCAATTATAAAGCTAATTCATAACAAAAAACTAGTTTATGCATTTCATTATTTTCACGAGTCATTTGCGTTACGGACGAATAATCAAGGTGTATGTATGTATACGAAGATTCAATTACGTCTATTTTAACTTTTGCATTGTCGCACGATAGTATTTTTTATTTAGGGTTTATTCTGTCTAAAAATAATCCAGCACGATACGATGGCTTGGTAACAGAAGTCGAAGTAGTGTATATGATCCCCTGCCTGCAAGAAGCTAGAAAAAGACCACTACACCTTCTTTGTTTCTCTATTAATCTTCTACCCTAACCTTAAAGCCATAACTCTATTTAATATTTGGTCCTTGTTAATGATGGCCTCATGAATATAGACGGTTTTGCGCTTTGGATAGAAAATGTCACTATGTAGACCGTGGTATACGTATATATTAATTTAAAATGGTGAGATTTTCACTTCACTCGAGTTACTTGGTGAATTCTATACAAATTTTCATTAACTTCGTTTTAGTCCAAAATACAACGTTCTACTCATTTTAAGGTATTTTATGTCGTGTTTCAAAGGGGTAACGGAACAAAGTCGATTTGCATAAGGTCGATCGACACAATGCCAATATTAAAAAGTTAATTTAAATTAAGTTGGGTTACATTATGCCCGGTTAGGTTACAATTGGTTAGGTAAAGTCTGGTTAGGTTAATCTGTTAGGTTGGGTTAGTCATTTTCATTGAAAATCTGAAATGTAGTTTGAAATGCGAAATCCATATACTTGCATAAGGTCGAACGTCAACATTATGAAGTACTAATTTGTTCATGTAACGCGTTTCAAATTGTTTTAAACTTATTTGGAATGTCTAAATCTCAACCGTTAAACCTAAATGGTTCCTATTCTGGACTATATGTAAAATGCTGTAAAGTCTCCGAAAAAGACCATCGTAAAATTATCTTATTCTTACAAAGAATTAGTAAAATGTCGTAAGCAACCTTTGCATGCGTTACGCAGAATTCGCAGTCCATCGCTGCATGCAGTGGACACTAAGAACATTAACAACATAATTTAACCTAATCTAGCGTAATCTAACTAAACGTAACTTAACGTAACCTAAACATAAATTAACCTAACGCAACCTTAACCTAACTTAACCTAACGCAACCTAAACTAACTAAACGTAACTTAACCTAGCGTAACGTAATGTATGTTAACCTAACCTATGCTAATCTAACCTGGCCCACAATATACTTGTCGACAGAATGTCAAGTCAGTCAAATGTCGTAATCTCATACGTGGTTACGACCAAGCTGAACAAACACTAATATACTCGTATGCATTGGTTCAGTTTGAAACTATGAAAGGTGGAAGACCTTGTTCTCTAGGTTCGGTTCTTGAGAATTGTATTAAAATTCTTCTATTAATAACCGTTAGGTTCAATGTATACACTTTCAAAAAATAAACTCTACAAAAAATAAATAAATAAATACATTTTTAAAAAGCTTCATAAATTATTTATTACAATTATTTTCGCCGAATAAATAATAAATAAATATATAGAGTACATATAAGAAATACAAAATTAAAAGGCGTTAATTAATTTCAGTTATCATCAAAGGCATTATCATCAGAATCCTAAAAAGAATTCAAACAAATGAAACTGAAGCGTAAAAATAAGAAAATAAGTAAAAAAAAAAAAAAAGAGATGACGTTCTTCCCGTTCTTTTCTAAGGAAAAAACGGTCATATTTTCTTTTATCTTTGTCTCTTTTTTTTTTTACACCTTTAGTTTTTATTTGTTGTTCAACTATTTCATGTTTCTGATGAGAACGTCTTTGTCAAAACATAAATTTTATATATATATATATATAAACTTTTTTCTGTGCATGATACAAAAGATAAGTACGAATACAAGTGAAATATTTTTCTGTACGAATACTTATGAGCACCTATATATATATATATATATATATATGTGTGTGTGTGTGTGTGTGTGTGTGTGTGTGCTCATAAGTATTCGTACAGAAAAATATTTCGCTTGTATTCGTCCTTATCTTTTGTATCATGCACCAGGAAAAAGTTAACAAATAAAAAAATTTAGTTTGGCTTCAACGTATAATGTAAAACATGAATGAGTTTGAGGAAAATAAAAAAAAGGTTAAAATGTAAAAGTTTTCAGATATTTATTTACAAAATTATTTAATACTTTGTGTCCACCTCAGGCTTGAAGAATTTAAATTTTTTATCAGTAGTTGACCGTTTATTGAGGAGAGACTGTTGACAATTCTGAATTCTAGAATTTTTTCTGTGAATCTTCATGGAAGACGTACGACTGTACAATCCAATAGTAAGCAGTGGGACTGTCGTAGCAAAGGGCTGTCTACGCATCTTAAGAGATCCATTATTGTTTCACGCGAGTCTGGAAAGGGTTACGAGAAGATAGAAGAACTTCGAATTGCATTTACGATGGTGGTTGCAGTTATGAAGAAGTGGAAAGGCTTTGGAATAATCAATATTCTACCAAGGTGTGGATGACCTTGCAAAATTTCAGAACGTATAGCGAGACGGATTGAAAGAATGGCTGCTGCAAATCCACGAGTGACTGCGGGTGATATTTGCCAAACATTAAGACTAAGATCGATGTCCATCTCTACTGTACGTCGTACATTGAGAAAGAATAGTTTGCATGGAAGAGTTGCACGAAGAAAACCTCTGCTACGAAAAGCACACAAAGAAGCTCGTTTAAAATACATCAAGGATCATCAAAATGATGGCTTTGCGTTCTGGAAGAATGTTCTCTGGACAGACGCGACCAAAACTGAATTATTCGGGAACAATGAGCAACGGTATGTTTGGTGAAAATCAAATACTGCATTCGAGGAAAAAAAAACATCCCTTCCATGGTTAAACAAATTGGTGGTAGTTTGCTTCTTTGGGGCTGTTTACGCGCTTCTTGTCCGGGAAAGTTTGTCGTCATCAATGGAATCTTGAATTCGAAGAAAAATCAGAAAGTTTTAGAAAAAAATGTATTGCCTTCAGTTCGAGAGTTACGAATGAGTCGCAGTTGGGTACAGTAAAAAGATAATGATCCAAAATATAAAAGTAAGAGCACCATGAATGACTTCTACAAAATAATTTTGAGCTTCTCGAGTGGTCCAGTCAAAGCTCAGATCTCAATTTAATCGAGGATTTATGGTTTGATTTGAGAATAGGTGTCCGCAAGAGAAACCCATAAAATTTAAATTAATTACAACAATTTTCTTTAGAAGAATAAGCTAAAATTTCAACTGAGAGATGTCGAAACCTCGTAGAAAAATACCCAAAACGAATCATTGAAGTCATTCAAACAAAAGGTGGACACGCAAAGTATTAAATGATTTTTAAGTCCTGACGCGACCTCACTGCGGGGTGGGAGAGTGCGTTTGGGTATAAAAAAGTACGAAAACTTTTGCATTTCAACTTTCATTTTATTTTCCTCAAATTCTTTGATGTTTTACATTATATTTTGGGGTTAAACTAATTTTTTTATTTGTTAAACGAACGGGAAACTTTCAATAAGTATCCTATGTATGGTACGAGAAAATAGGACTAATATAACTGCAATAGTTCTCTGTACGAATACTTATGAGCGCCACTATCTATCTATCTATCTATCTATCTATATAAGCAAAATTCTAGTGAAAAGGAATTATTTTCCATCGTATTTACCTTAGTACCCACCTAATCATTTGGAATTTGAGTTCAAAGGATAAAACTTCAACAAACAAATAGTGTATCAATGAATTGATAAAAATATTCTGAACTACTCCCTTGAACGCTATTCATTTGGCTTTAAATCGATTGAAATAGAAAAATCAATCCGAAAAGTATGGCTGACACTGTACATATATATATATATATATATGAGAGAGAGAGAGAGAGAGAGAGAGAGAGAGAGAGAGAGAGAGAGAGAGATGAATAAAAAAGAAGTACAGTGAGACTCTTAAAGGCCACTCCCTCTTAAATAAATGTCGTTGTCTGTTCTAATGAGTCCTTCTTGCCGGAAGGCTGGTTCGAGTTGAGCCTCTGATCGCGTGTTGTTGAGCCTCGAAGGAGCTTAATTTAGTAGATTTTCCACACAAAGGTATTCGAGCACGTAGGGTTAATCCGTCACCCAAAAACAGTAACAAGAGCGTGCATTCTTCATTAAATGACACCGCAAAATTAATTTTTTACGATCGAGTTCTTAATTTAATTTTAGGTTTTTACTGAAGGATTATACTTATATCCAAATGTTTGCAATGATAAATAATACACGAGATCACAGTAATACAGGGTGAGCCAATTAAAACGCAACTCAGTATAATACAGTAATATTCTCTGGGTTGCGTTTTAAATGGATCACCCTATATTAAAGCATTGCTAATATTATGTCGTGGCTCATTTCTGAATTGTATACACTTTTCTCTATCATCATTCGCTTCTCAATGAAAATAAAGACTGTTCACAGCGAGCAATAACTTAGCTCTTCGTGCGTCAATTATTGACAACGGTTATATAAATTGAATTGAAGTATCGTAAACTACACGATACAAAAGGTCTAAAACGAGTCAAGTGCCTTATAATAACAGCGTAACAATATTAAAAATAACGAAACTGCTTCTAAATGCCGTCATTAAAATTCTTATTTCATTGTTGCATGGAATTCAAGGGCGTTATCACATCTCTTTTATAAACAACTTCCTTTCCCATTGTGAGAAGTCTTATGGGCTAACCCATCGCATAAACAGTCTACGGCCCCACTCATACTTTGGACTTCCTGTCGACAACTTTAGAATAAAAGGAATCTTCATTCATTAATGTTAAATTAAAATTATATATATATAAATGGGATGAATTTCACAAACACGTGAAATGAATGAATGATGCAAATCCACAAGGAAAAAGAAAAATTATTCGAAGGCCTTTCGTGTATTCAGCAGTACACCTCGTCAGGGAATGACTAGGTGTACTGCTGAATACACGAAAGGCCTTGGAATAATTTTTTCGTTTTCCTTGTGGTTTACATTATATATATATATATATATATATATATATATATATATATATATATATATATATATATATATATATATATTTCACCAGGCCAACTCAAGATGAGAGGCAACAACCCTGACTTCCGTGAAATGAGGAATCATATATGTACCAGGTGATTACAAATGAACTTCCCGATTTTAAACATTTATTATGAAAAAACTAACAAAGCTGCAGCGAAAGGCAAGATATACAAATAAAGAAGGACGCAAAACGTTTTGTTTACAAGCTATTGAAGTTCAGTATGAGCTTTTGTGGCTCTGCAGAGATAAAGGGGTATTCTGTTTCCCTCCATACATTTTGTAGCGTATCATAGTGAACTTTTCTTACAACCTCACGTATCCTTTCCTTCAAATGTTCCAAAGTTGTTGCCAGTGGTGGAACAAAAACTTCAGTTTTGACATAGTCCCAGAGGAAGAAGTCAAGGAGGGGTTAGATCGGGCGAACGAGCCAGCCAAGGAATGGGCCCCCCACGCCCGATCCAACGATCAAGCAATTTCTCGCTCAGAAATGTTGTAAACTCAAAGGGAGCCACAAAAGGAACTCATATTGAATTTCAGTTGCTTGTAAATAAAACTTTTGGAGTTGTTCTTTATTTATATAGCTTGCTTTTCGCTGTAGCTTTGTTAGTTTTTCATAATAAATGTTTAAACGCAGAAAAATCATTTGTAATCACCCGATATATATATATATATATATATATATATATATATATATATATCATTATTAAGTTGTTTGTCTAATAGTTATGAAACACAAATCATCAGCTTATGGAGACCTTGCAAAAATCTCTCAAGAAATAATAAACGAAAATTGCATTAAAGTATAGATAAAGAAGTAATGTTTAACCAAAAGTTTCTTTTTAATATCTCTAGAAATTATTGTAGAAGTTCAGCATATTATTCAAGGAAAAACATTTGGGTTGCCAAATTTTCCGAAAAGCAAGTTATTCATATACGAATTGTCAAGCAGCCACGACTAATTCCTATATGACGTAATAGCTTCGCTCTCCCACCAATGTTTAACAAACTCAGTTTACCATAAATACATTAATATTAATGGCCGAGTTCCCCACGTTTACATTGCAGTTGAATAACGGACGGTCGTGACCAGTGTCGAAACACCGCTTCCCGTCGACCAGCAAAGTTAAGCAACATTAGGTCTGGAGAGTAGGTGGTTGGGAGACCGTCCACTGCATTCAGATTATATAGGATAATATAGGGACCGTGGTTCGTAATTCACGTAAAGCTGTAGGTCTCCTTCGTCATATGACCTTAGATATTGCGAAGGAGGCTAAACAACCGGGTATAACTTGCAATTTTCACTATTTTTATGTAATAAATAAGCTAAATGCCATTAATTTTGCCTAAAAAGCTTCCACGCTTCCAAGGGCATATTCAGATGAGAGTACTGTACAGTATAATGTTATAACAAATATCTAAAAATCGTAAAACTCTGTCGCTTGTATTGTTTTCAGAATAAAATTTGAAGTTGAATTTAAATCTGAAATAACTTGATAACGGAAGATACTTTGCCCGAGACAAAACATGTAAACGAATTACACAATAAGCTACAGTACCATTAAAAAAACATTTCAACAGATATGCGTAAAAACATTTAAAATGACTCCACAAACTCACTTTGGTTAAACAAGACTTTCTTCATAAATATCGACCTTTTACAACTTAAATTAACTTATTAACCTCATCTTACTTATTACTAATTTATATAAATTTGTCTAATGTTACTTTTAAAATGGATTTACCATCGCAAATTATGTTCATCAAAGTGAAGAACCCAGAAAAAAAGGATACCATGTTTAACAAAATAATGCCCTAAAATAATGACCATACTACTCTTTCAGTAAACATTGTGCTTAGTTTTCATAAAATTTAAATAATATACAACAGATTAGAGTAATAATCAAGTTAAGAGCTGAAGAATGAAAAACCCAGAGTTAAGTACTCAGACAAACAATATAAATGCATTCGTACATACAGAGACCGATCGACTAAAAATATTCTGACTGCAGTTCGAATATAATTCTTTATCGTTTCAAGATCCCAAATTCTGGCAAAAAATTTGCGTTTACGTTAAAACGAAAACTAAATTTAAATCGAATTTAACGAAACATAAAAAACAAAAAATTTTGGAATTACGAGTACATCACTAATAAATAATGTTAGTTTTTTCATTCATTTAATTTTCCTTAGTTTGTTGTGTACTAAATTCACGATAAAAACTAATTTTTTTTTCGATGTTAATGCTTGTTATCATACAGGGTGTCCATAAAGTCACGCATCATAGGAAAATACATTTATTTTGTTTAGTTATTTTTTTTTTTTATTTATTTGTTCGAAATGATTCCCACCAATCTCAAAACATGTTTGTAAACGAAAAAGCAGGTTTCTCTGAATGTTCCTCAACATATTTAGCCTGATGGAGACATAAATAAATAGACATCGCTTATGTTCCTATGATGCGTGGCTTTATGGACACCCTGTATTTATGTTATGTTATCCTATACGTAATATCGTTTGCCGACAACCAGTGTATTTTTACTCGTTTAAATGACCTTTTTCTCTTAATTTAAAAGCTAAATATTTCCAACTTCTATGTTCTCCTCTACACCTTAAGGGCTACGTCGTGGCTAGTATTGTAACACCGTTTCCCATCGATCAGCGAAGATAAGCGACAGTGGGTCTGGAGAAAAGATGGATGAGAGACCGTCCTCGGCGTCCAGCTTATGCAACTACCCGTGGTTTGGATCTCGCGTAAAGCCGTAGGTCCGGTCCGTCCTATGACCTTATATGACGCTGCGAAGGAAATTAAACAATCCCCATCAAAAAACAAAATTCTCTACCGAAAATAATTTGTTGAAATAACCATATCTGACAATAGACCATAAAGTCTTTTGCAAATATCAGTTCTATAATACGCATGTATAGGAAATTAGTTAATTTACGAGTTCACTTTTGCATGTTACATAAACATCCTTCGTCTGTTCCTGGTACATATTATTCGTATAAACAGAACAAGAAATAAATAGCTAATTCCTCTATAAATGTTATAAAATTATACTCATATAAAATAAATTGAATAACAATTTCCCACCATCAAAATTTGAACCTAGTTTTATATATATTTCAGACATGACAACGTAAAAGATTTGCAGTTTACCGATTTATTCCCATTATTTGGACCAATTGCAAGATGTCTTTGCATTATTAAGTTTTAAAAACAAGTTTAGGGGTCGTTCAATCAGCTTGAATAAATGTCATGTTCCACGTAGTCAGGTCTCGTGTATTAGTTAGCTGCGTGATCGTGAGGTTGGCCAGCGCTCTGACTTAATGGTAAGAATATTAGTATAATATGGTGTCGGAAGTAAAAAAGGCAAAAAAAAAAAGGAGTCTTTAAGAATAAATAAGCGCAATTTATGGAAAAATAGCATTATTTGTCGCTACAATACATATTCGACGTTCGAGCTCCATTAGAACATTAAAAATATACTCTTGTGGAATGGATCCAGTGGCCTCTATTTCTTTGACTGAGTTCTGCTAGACTACGGGGTTTGTCAAAATACACGAGTGTTCTAACATACCCCCATAGATAAAAATATAGAGAGGTTAAGTCAGGTGATCGAGGTGGCTATGTTATCGGTCCACCACGGCCTATCCAGCGGTGAGGAAAGGTTACGTCTAGAAAGTTGCGAACAGCAACGGCATAGTGGGAAGTCGACCCCATCTTGTTGAAAGATTACACTTCTCATGTCAACTCCAGTAGCCCTCAGTTGGAGAAGAAAAAGTATATTCAGTATATTAAGATAGTTCGCTTCAGTCACGGTACAATCCTCGAAGAAATATGTAGTTGCGTGACAGCACACCAAACGTTAACTTTTGGTGAATCTCGTTCATGTTCACGTGTTTTATCGTTGGATAGGCCACCTCGATTACTCGACTTAACCCCCTTTCAACTTTTATCTATGGGGTTATGTTAAAACAACTATGTATCATGACAAACCCAAGTATTTGGCAGAACTCCGTCAAAAAATCAAAGGTCATTGGATCCATTCCATAACAGCAGTTTGCTAATGCTTTAATAAAGTTTGAGCGTCGAATACACACTACAGCGATGAATAATGGTCATCATGAGGAAGTGTTCTAAATTTGAAGAGTTTGGAAATGTAAATAACATATATATATATACACACACACACACACACACACACTGCGTTCCAAATTATTAAGCAGATTACATTTTCTCCAATGTTTTCCAAAGTTTTTCCCCGATTTCAATGAAATTTGTAGCAAATAATTAATCACTATATATAGCAGCATTGATGATATTCATTTCGATAAAATATTTTGATAATTAAAATAATTATCTCATTTTATTGAAAAATATGTAAAATATCGTGTTCCGAATTATTAAGCAAGTATTCTATTTACAGATCTAAATGGTGAAAATGGGTAAGAAGAGGATTTAACACTAACTGAGAAAAGAAAAATAGTCAAGTTACTCGCTGAAAATATAAAATCTATTGAAATTGCGAAGCAGTTTGGCAGAGCTTATGGAACTGTAAACAAGTTTGTAGCGGAGGGTACCAAATTGAGGCAGCGAAGTGATAAAGGAGCTATAAGAAAAGTGACAAGGCGGCAGATATCTGTAATCAAGCGCAAATTGCAAAGCATTCATTGTCCTCAAGTAAAGAGGTTTTTGAGCAGGCTGGCATACATAATGTACCAAGAACATCTCGATGTGGAATCCTCCAAACAATTGGCAAGACGTGTACACCTACGATTCAGTCACCATTAACACCCAGGTACAAAAAGCAGCTTGTTGAATGGGCGCGTCAGTACGTGAAAACAGATTTTAATACTGTATTGTTCACCGATGAATGAAAAGCAACCCTTGAGGGACTTGATGTTTGGTCAAGAAGATGGATTGCTGAGAGCCAATTTCTACCATCGAGATTAAGACGCCAACAAGGTGGAGGTAGTGTCATGTTTTGGGCAGGATTGATAGGCAATGAAGTAGCTGTCCCATACAGAGGGCCTGATGGTGTAAAAATGAATGCCCAGTCTTACACAAACTTTCTAAAAGAAAACCTCATTCCATGGTAGAACCTCATTCCATGGTAGAGATTGATCCTTAGCAATCCATCTTCTTGACCAACCATCAGATCCCTCAAGGATTGCTCTTCATTCATCGGTTAACAATACAGTATTAAAATCTGTTTTCACGTACTGACGCGCCCATTCAACACGCTGCTTCTTGTACCTGGGTGTTAATGGTGACTGATCGTAGGTTTACACGTCTTGCCAATTGTTTGGAGGATTCCACATCGAGATGTTCTTGGTACATTATGTATGCCAGCCTGCTCAAAAACCTCTTTACTTGAGGACAATGGATGCTTTGCAATTTGCGCTTGATTACAGATATCTGCCGCCTTGTCACTTTTCTTATAGCTCCTTTATCACTTCGCTGCCTCAGTTTGGTACCCTCCGCTACAAACTTGTTTACAGTTCCATAAGCTCTGCCAAACTGCTTCGCAATTTCAATAGATTTTATATTTTCAGCGAGTAACTTGACTATTTTTCTTTTCTCAGTTAGTGTTAAATCCTTCTTCTTACCCATTTTCACCATTTAGATCTGTAAATAGAATACTTGCTTAATAATTCGGAACATCATATTTTACATATTTTTCAATAAAAAGAGATAATTTAATTATCAAAATATTTTATCGAAATGAATACCATCACTGCTGCTATATATAGTAATTATTTGCTATAAATTTCATTGAAATCTGTGAAAAACTTTTGAAAACATTGCAGAAAATGCAATCTGCTTAATAATTTGGAACGTAGTGTATATATAATATATATTATATGTATGTCACGCTCAAACATCGAAATCGCCCAATGAGCGAAAAAAACAGTCACAACGCGTTGTGGATGCACCTAAGTGACCACACACCGAGTTTAGATATTTTTTCGCTTCATGGCCGTTCTCAAACAACCACAACGCGTTGTGGACGATTTGGATATGACCACAACGCGTTGTGGACGATTTGAAACGACCACACACCAAATAAAATGCTCTGTCTCTCTGTCTGTCACCCTAAAACATGGAAACGGCTCCTCGAGAGAAAAAAATATTAGGTAAAAGTTGCTTAAAATTAATCGAAACCTACGATAAAATTATTGAATGCCCGGTTAGGTTAACTGAATGCCTGGTTAGATCAACTGTACGCCCTTGACGATTGGTTAAGTTAAGTCGTGATATTTTCGTTAAACCTAACTAAAATATCACGGCTTAACCTGCCCAATCGTCAAGGGCGTACAATTAGCCTAACCGGGCATTCAGTTGACCTAACCGGGCACTCAGTTGACCTAACCAGTTGGTTAATTTTTACATTTACGTCTCATTCTAAAGTTGCTTAAAGTTACTCGAAACCTACGGAAAATTGGTGCTACTGTAGTATGCGGTCTACCTACGATTGATTAGGTTTAATCATATTTTCGTTAAAACTAACGAAAATATCATGACTAAACCTAACCAATCGTCAAGGGCGATTAACATTGAGATGTAAACAAGCAATTAGCAAACAAGATAAGAAGTTATACTTGAAAGGTAAACCGCCGAATCGTAGGTAGACCGCATACTACAGTAGCACCAGAAAATTATTGATAATCATTTTTTAAAGGACTATCTTTTTTCTAGCATATCTGCTTAACTTTGCGTTTTAATCGGTGAATACATCGATAAATATACGTCGTGTTTATATCATTTCAATATACGTCGTGTTTATATCATTTCAATATACGTCGTGTTTAAATAGAGTTTGATGAAAGACATCGGTATGTGGTCGTTTCAAATCGTTCACAACGCGTTGTGGTCATATCCGAATCGTCCACAACGCGTTGCGGTTGTTTGAGAACTGCCATGAAGCGAAAAAATATCTAACATCGGTGTGTGGTCACTTAGGTGCATCCACAACGCGTTGTAGCTGTTTTTATCGCTCACTGAGCGATTTCGACGTAACATAATTTTTTTATTATTAATTAATATATATGTCTAATTATTTTTGAAGCACTGTTTCGTGGAGATCCTACTTCAATTATCTCATATACTAACACAAAATGATACTTTGCTAATAATAAAATAAGTACAGTAATTATTGTTGTATATTGTGTCTGTACAGTACAATGTGCAATTAATTTCCCACCAGCCATTTTTTAATTACACATCAATAAGTACGTTAATATAGCTTATCATGGTATATGTGAGATTTTGAATATGGCATACTTTCCTCTCCCTCATTGCTAGTAGCTATTAAAAAGAGAAGTTGAAAATACTGTATTATATATCCTCACAAACAATGTTTCTCAACCTGGGGGTCGCGGGAAATGTTTTAGGAGTTGTTGTTGTTTTTGTTGTTTAGCCGATCAGCCCATCCTGATCGAGTAAGCCGGCGGCACGCAGGTAACCGATCGCCCTCTCCGGAGTGGACCAGAGGTTCAGCGCACTAGTGATGTTGTGTTGTGTTGTGTTCGTTGTTGTGCTAGAGCGGTACAGTCTGTCATAATGCGTTCAATTGTTTGTGGTGTGTCCTGGCACAGGTGGCAGGTGTCGTCTGTGGAGTTGTCTAGTCTGTGTTTATATGTCCGTAAGTTGGGGTGATGTCCACATCGGAATCGTGCTAAGTTAACTCGATCCGATATGCTCAGGCTGATCTCTGACCTGTCAATGGGTGGCGGCTTCGCACCTAGGACCGCATTCGGACCGAGTCGTGTCAGTGCTTTGTGGGTTAGGTGTGTGTGTGTGTGTGTTTTCTGTACTGTGTGATGTCTGTGGGGCGTGGTATGGAATGGAGTATTTGGTTATAATGTCTCTCTGGTGTTACCTTAATGGTGCGAGATGTTAGTGCATGATTGTACATGTAGTGGCAAGGGTGTTGTGGGTTAGTTGTCGCTGCTGCCATGAATTGTGTTCCCCTCATGTCTAAATGTTCCCTAACTTTCAGTACTTTTGTTTTTGTGTGGTGTTCTATTGGTGTTGTTTGAGTGCATCCTGTAATGATACGAAGTACGTTGTTTTGTATTGTCTGTAAGGTGTTTATGTGTGTGTTTGAGATAATGGGTGCCCAGCATGGGCTAGCATAGTCCATAACTGAGCGAATATATTGTTTGTATATGAGTGTTGTTTTTTCCTGCTGGTGTCCAAAGTTTGTGCCTGTTAGTACCCTAAGCGTGTTAAGTCTTGACGTACATTTGTTTTTAATGTCCTGAATGTGGTTCGCAAAAGATAATGATGTGTTGTATGTGAACCCAAGTATTTTGGTCCTGTGAGTGTGTGGAATGTTGATGTTGTTTAGTGTAAGCTGTGAAATTACCTGGTGTTCTTTTGTGTTGCTTGTAAGCAAGGTGATGGTTGATTTTGTGGGCGCTACTTTGAGTAGGGAGTCCCGGTGTTTTGCAAAAAAAAAATCATCCTACATGGAAAATCAGTTTATTTTTCCAGCGAAAATTACAAAATATGTAAACTCAGACAAACTATTTTTTTTTAAAGTGAAAAACTCTTGCAATGATACAGTTTTAGAGTTGAAATTATTTTCTGTTAGTTGTACGAGTAATCATCTTAACTGTTAATCTACTGTATTTCCTCCACTGATATACAGTGTCTGTACCTGTTTTGCATTTGTTAATCTTTTTATATTTGGTTGAATATAGAGTAAACGCAAAGTAACATATTGACAGTTAATTTTATTGTTTTGTTTTAATTGCAACCATTGGGGAGAAGCCCAGTTCGCATAAGTATGAGACTGCAAATAGAATTAAAACTTTCAATACTTCAGACTTCAGGCACCAGTTCTGGATACTCGGTTTTCCGTACTATCCAAAGTGTTCGTAAGTCTTCTGACAGGAATGACAACTGTAGGGACTTGTCAGAAGAACGATCACTCAATTTATTGTGTACGTTTCCTGCAAGTTCGGCAAACGCTGCCACCCTATCATTCAATGGATTATGTATTCACCTCTTACCAAACTTCCGATTGCAACGTGGGGAATAGTTCGGGAGCTGTTTTGCAGTTGAAATATGTGCTGCATCATCATTTAGAGAAGGGGGATCGCGAATTTTTTTAATGTCAAAATGGGGTCCCCAGTACGAAAAAGGTTGAGAAGCACCGCTCCATTTTTTATAGCATTTAGCAATTATTTTATTGTCTGTATAATTATCTATATTTTTGGTTTGAAATATAAAAGCTGAAAACATTTAGTAAGCTTATGCTGCACCCTGTAGGTAAAGTTTAATTAAAATAAATTATTTTATATATCTAAAATACACGTTTTATGTGCTGCATTACTATTGTGTCAGATACAGCAAATACCAATAATTGTAATACAAATTAAAGTAAATCAGTGTAATAATATATCTAAAAAAAAGTGTATTCACCGGTATACTATTATTATTATTTCAGGTTCACGATGTCGCTGACCAGAAGTGAGAAGACATTTGAAGTACAGCCTCTGTATGGGGAACTCTGTGCCAAAAGACAAGTAAAAATTGTAGAAGGACTATCGACAAGATAAAAGTACTAATGTTTTTCTCGTTGGACAACCTAAACCTTCAGTTACTGGCACTAAGATGCCTACAGTTGGTCAAGTGATGAGGTACTTGTTCTACCTTAAGCACTCTGATATGAGCCGTGGGCACAGCAAACAAGAATTGTTAAATATTATTGTTGAAAAAACAACTTTCTGGCAAATGACAGGCATAAATACTAACAAAACATAACTGCACTGTACAACTAGAGGCACTTTGAAAAGAGTAGGATGGGTTGAAAAAGAATAATAAACAGGCCATATAACCCTGGACAAAGCAGAATCAAGTTTTTGGAGAGACTACGAAAACTTTGAGATATAGGAACCCCTGATGCTATAGAGCTAATACAGAGAAACCGCGGCAGAAGCTCTTGCTGCTTTAGCCAACACAGATAATGAAGCTATAAGTACAGCTGACATCGAGTACGTACCACATTCAAGCCGAATGAAAGTGACAGGTGATTTCAATGTGACACTATTTGTCCCTAAAAAGACAATGGAAAATTAAGGGATAACGTCTGTATTTATATATATATATGATAGACTACCGTTCGATAGATTTAGAGGCGGCAGAAGCAGCTTTAAACAAGATGACTAACCACAGGTGTTATGTGACTGAGGAGGTTGTGTCCTCAATGTTTAGTTTTAACCCAAATGTGAACAATGAAGTCAAACGTGAAATGGTCAGTAAACCCTTGAAAAATCCACAGCCAGAAAGCTACCGAATGGGAAAACCTCTCTTCAAAAAAGTTGTAAGATCAACTATTCTTGTTAACCTAACTGGTTCTGAGCCTTCATCTATCTTTGTTGTCCTTAACATTAGTACAGCTTAGTTCTATAGACTAGTTTCAGAAAGGCAACATGTTCAAAGGTTTTGTGGATCATTTGAAAATTGTTAATGATTTAATCGAACGAGGCACTAACATGAATCACTGATGATGGTGACCAGCGTGCCGACATCCGTCAATCTGTTGAAAAACATCGCAGGAAATATCAGGACTTTAGCAAAGCAGTACTGATGGATTAATTATGTGTTGATTGTGTATTAGTTACTTTTTGTCATTAAAAATAAGTAAAAATGAATACAAGTTTTCAATGCTTTTGAGCTATTCCTAAAACTTTTTCTAAAACGAAAAATATAAGGGCAGTTTGCAAATGATCCAAACATCAGAAAGCTAAAAATTTTTAACTTTGATGTATTTTCAACACCATAAAATTAATACGGTGTGTGTATATATATATATATATATATATATATACCGGGTGTCCGAGAATTATCTGTACAATTTTTGGCTGTTATTAAAAGTCAACCATGAAGTGTAGAAATTCCAGTGTTGTCCCATTTTACAGAGAATCTCATTAAGTTTTTTCTGATACCATGTTTTGACAAGTTTTTTAGAAATGTACGCGGGTGACAGGCATTGATGATTTAAAAGCAAGAATCAAAACTGCTATTGAGCGAATTGATGTGGATATGCTGCAGCGTACATGGCAACATTTGGAGTATCGATTGGATGTTTTGCGAATCACTAATGGTGCACATATGACATATCGAATGTTTGTAACAACGTTACTTTAATAAAAGAAACTTTTGAAAATACAAATTCTAAATAATCTTGTTTAAGAATTTTACGTGTGTTATCAAGAATTTTATTAAAAGATGAAATTGTACAGATAATGTTCGGACACACTGGAATTTCTAAAAAACTTGTCAAAACTTGGTATCAGAAAAAACTTAATGAGATTTTCTGTAAAATGGGACAACACTGGAATTTCTACACGTCATGGTTGACTTTTAATAACAGCCAAAAATTGTACAGATAATTCTCGGACACCCTGTATGTATATATATATATATATATATAATATATATATATATATATATATATATATATATATATATATACTACGTATATATCCTACCAGTAAAATTTCTCGTTATCATTATTATTATCATCATTTAAGCTTAAAATACTGTAAAGAAACGTTTACTCTGCATAATTTTAATTAATTATCTAAACGACTTTGTGAACAAAACTACGAATTAAAAATAAATTCAAGCTTAAATAAGCCTCTTCGAAGCCACTGACTCCAAAACGAACAAGGCAGATACAAGACTTTTTCAATTCACCTTTATTGTACACTTGGGCTCCAGGAGCAATTTTATATATATATATATATATATAATGTTTCAAAATTACTTC
Organism: Bathynomus jamesi; assembly: GCA_023014485.1. NCBI lineage: Eukaryota > Metazoa > Arthropoda > Malacostraca > Isopoda > Cirolanidae > Bathynomus > Bathynomus jamesi. The sequence continues at coordinate 57,116 of JAJOZX010000156.1, forward strand.
AAAAGGTCAACCCTAATGAAACGGAGGGACACCGTTTCATGAAATTTGGTGTCCATGACTTTGTCGTAGGTCATCATATCATCATGTAGACGTCCTTTCCAGAGAGATGGCATGGTTTGATAATTAATTACTGGTCAATGTAATCGTTATCATTTCCAGATATGGGAGACATTCCATACACCAAATTTCACGACATTCCGCCCATCCGCTTCATCAGAATGCCCAAGGTGACTTTTGGAAGATCACACTCACACACACACACAAAATATATATATATATAATATATATATATATATATATATATATATATATAATGTGTGTGTGTGTGTGTGTGTGTGTTGACAGTTTAAAGGTTTGTATTTTTTATTAACTGAAATAAAAGTATGAAATTTTACTGTACCTTCTCCTTTCTCTATTCATGAGGAAATGGTACCCTCGTGTAATATTAAAATTTCAGAATCTAAACACAACATGGAGATAGACCCCATGATTACTACCTAACCTAACGTATTACTAATCTGTTATGAAGTCTTATCTCCAAACTGCGTCTGGATTGTGGAAATTCACCATGTATATGCCTACACGGACACCTGTTTTCTAGCAGCACAATAACGACAGATGAACTACAGGGTGGCCCGTAAGTCCCAATCGGCTATAATTAAAGCGAAAATACAAAAACTCAAAGTAAAAAAAGTTTGTAATAAGTTTAGAAATATTTATTGATTATTCCAAGTACAAAATATAACCATCGCGACAAATATTCTTTCCTTAGTAAGATTTTCGCTTTAATAACCAATTGGGACATATGGGCCACCCTGTAGAAGCGTTAGCGCTCTTCAGGTGAGTACTGTCAATCGGACATTGGAAAATGGACATATTATAGATTGGATATTTTACTGACAATTCACCTCTGGATTATATTAAGTTAATTTAGGTTAGTTATGTTACAATTCGATAGGTTACATTAAGACATATTAGGTCCAGTTAAATAAGATTAACAGAGTTGTCGATTAAATTTATGGTCGAAATTTTTAAAAATTTATGAGTTTTAAGTGTGGTTTGCTCAGAGTTTGCATCGAGGTTTTTAGATTTTTACCTTTTAGATACTAGCTGTTTAGATGTTAGAGATATAGACTATATGGACGAGCAACACCTATGCCCAGCTGCGTCCAGTGTCCGAGTCCCATGTACAGTATATAGAAGAATTGAGTTCTTGTGATAAGTTGTGTCGCTTGTAATCATAGTGTGTGAATTTGTATCGTATTTCTTGTATATTAAATTAAATTTGTTGTGTAAAGTTTGTGCATATTTAATTTTAACAATTTGATTGCGTCACTTGGAAAGTGGGCGTGGCCTGAATTAAATAAAATATCGTAATTTACTTGATTTTTCTCCTGTTATCAGTAAAATTAGTAACCAAAGCTGATTTCGACTTCAAAAACTGGGAGAGAGATTGATAACACTAGGCAACAAAGATTTTGTTCAGAAGACCAAATAGGTGCTCCTAGCTAATTTCGGTATGCTGATTTCAAATCTATAATTAGATTTTTTCTATCACGTCTAGATTTTGTGTAAAATGCAAATCACTTTTAGTAAAATTTTCTACCACGTCCAGATTTTGGTTTTAATCGGCTTAATGCCAGTAATATGAAACTTGCTTTTCAAGGTTAAAGCAATTTTTTTTGCCAACTATATACAAATTCGAACAATTTCGATAAATAAAATTTATCCCGAGTTGGCAACACTGAGTCAAGAGCATAGTAACGGGCAACGGCCCAACGGTCAGTCGCTACGTGACAGTCAAGCAGAACGGTTGTTGAAGCTCTCTGCTGATGAGCAAGTGACAGGTTGTGGTGACTTGTGCGTTTTTATAGCATTTGTTTTGTACTACGGTGTGTATTTCTTTTTATTTTGCACATCGTAATAATTACTTTCTACGTTTTTTCAGATATTGTATGGTAATTCAAAATGGCATCAAATAGACGTGCTTGTGTAAATCACCCAGACAACTTCTGCTTTGTCTGTGGACAATATACACCTAAGCCACAACGTAGAAACATAACAACAAAGATTAAACTTGCCTACAAGTGTTATTTTGACTAAGTTAGGAGACCAACAGAGGGACTGGGCACCACATATTTGCTGTGCACAGTGCAATGCAATGTTAATAGCTTGGATGAATGGTAAAAGAAAAGCTATGCCGTTCTCAGTCCCCATGGTTTGGCGTGAGCCGAAAATCACTTCAATGATTGTTATTTTTGTTTGACAAAGATTGCTGGTTTCACAAAGAAAAACAAATCAAAGATCACGTACCCAAACTGCGAATCAGCAATGAAACCAGTACCACATGATGAAACAAATCCACCACCAGTTCCACCAGCAACGATAACAGACAGCAGTTCATCTGAAGATTCTGCTAGTGATATAGAAACAGGGAAAGATGGCATATATGTTCCAGATGCAAATATTTCCCCACATTTGTTAAGTCAAGCGGAGTTAAATGACTTAGTGCGCGATTTGGAATTACCAAAAGAAAAGGCAGAGTTGCTTGGTTCAAGACTTCAAGAATTTAATCTTCTCCAACCAAACACCAAAGTTTCCCATTTCCGCCATCGCCATTTGCAGTTTTCATCATTTACTTACAAGAAGAAAACGTTTGTTTCTGCCACGATATCAGTGGTCTGATGCAAGGGATTGGCTGTCGCTATGATCCAAAAGAATGGAGACTGTTCATTGACTCTAGTAAAGCTAGCCTTAAAGCTGTATTACTGCACAACGGCAATGAAAAACCTTCAATAACTGTAGCACATGCCACTGGCCTTAATGAGACTTATGAATCGATGAAACTGCTGCTAAGACTCATCAAATATAAGGACCACACATGGAATATTTGTGGCGACCTTAAAGTTGTATCATTACTTCTTGGGTTACAGTTGGGCTACACAAAGCATATGTGCTTTTTGTGTCTATGGAACAGCAGAGATGACAAGAACTACTACAAAAAACATGATTAGCCATCTAGAACTGAACATGTTGTTAGTAAATACAATGTGAAACACCCAGCACTTATTGACCCTCAGAAAGTACATCTTCCACCACTTCACATTAAACTTGGCCTTATGAAAAATTTCGTGAAGGGTATGGATCATCAAGGTAGTGGTTTCCAATATTTAAAGGATAAATTCAAAGGAATATTGACAGATGCTAAGCTAGAAGCTGGAGTTTTCACTGGACCACAGATCCGCAGTGTCATCCACGACTCATCGTTTCCATCTAACCTAAATGAGAATGAACTAGGAGCATGGACATCTTTCGTTGAAGTTGTCAAAAATTTTCTTGGAAACCACAAAGCTGAAAACCACCGTAAACTCGTAGAAAACATGCTTAAATCTTATGAAATAATGGGATGCAGAATGTCTTTGAAAATTCATTTTTTACATTCTCATCTTGACTTCTTCCCGGCCAACCTTGGGGCTGTAAGTGACGAGCATGGTGAGCGCTTCCACCAACAGATCTCAGTTATGGAAAACAGATACCAAGGTAATTTCAACCCAAATATGATGGGAGATTATTGTTGGTTCCTGCAGAAGGAGAGCTCGTCATCCTACAAGCGACAAAGGAAGAGGACACACCAAAGTTTCACTTAAGAACAGGAATTTGCCTTTCAGTGGTAACTCCGCCAGCGGAATTCCGCTGTCTGTCTTAAGCCAGAATAAAGGAGGAAAGACATCCCTGTTCACTAATTATTTAAGTATGCTTAACATAAAACGTGGCACGGAAAAGTAGCTTAGACGGCTTTCGTAATAGAAGCGGGTGAGAAAAAAAATGAAAAATAGGGGTTTTCGGTTACACAAAATCTGGACGTGATAGAGAAATTTTGATATCAGATCTGAAATCAGCATCAGCGCTTTAGTAGGAATCAGTAGTTCACGTGTCTGTAACAAAAAAAAAGTTGAAATTTGTTGCCTAGTGTAATTCATTAAAGAGAAGAAACAGAGGTATTCGAAGTATGCTACGTTAAATAACTGGCAGAAGTAAAAAGTAAATAAAATCGTATTCTGGAGTTACATTTTCGGAAAGAAGAAAGTTTTTTGCAAGCTTCAGAGGAATAAAATGGTTTAAATACTTTCGGCTGTTGATGTAATCTTGTTAGATTTTGCTTTGAAACTACGGGTAACCAACAGCCCAACAGTATTCCTGCCTGGTTAGTTATCTGCAGCTTCAAATCACTATCAAAGTCCCCGCGTTTATTGCGGTTTTCTCTTATAGGTGGTTCTGTTCTTCTGTTGACAGTGATACGAAGACAGTTAGAAAACCTTCAGAAACGTTTCTACAAAAAGAATATTTACATTGAAATTAATAAATTCACTGAACTTAACAAACAAATAGAAAAAATGAACATAAGCTGTAAGTGCTGCTGTGTTTAGTTAATTAAAACGGTAATGTTTAATTTCATTTAAGTATGAGGGAAGTAATTCAAATTTAAATTATATAAATTTTGCAGTTTCATTATCCTCCATATGCATACGTACAGTCAAATAAATATATCATCGTGTTAAATATGTAAAAATAGGAACCAAGACTTTTTTGTAAATCATGCACACAAATCATTGCACAAACAGGAACAAAAATCTGTCCGTGATGGAAATATTCCATATCTGGATTTTCACATAAAAAAAAAATAATGACCGAATTCACACTAACAGTTTTCGGTGTATGTGACACACTTCTAAAGATTTTTTTTAAACCTATTTTTTAAGGGGGGAGGGTATCAGACCTGTACCCTGATTTAACAATTTTTCCTTAAAAATATAAGTAAATAAATAAATAAACATTTCGACAAGACATTCTGTTGAAAGGTTTCAGATATAGATCAAGTTAAGTTAAGCCATTGGCTTAGTTAGGTTAGGTTGTTATGTTAGATTAAGTCTGGTTATAAGGTGATGTAGGTTATTAGTCCTGATGAAGTTTTAGGTCGATGAAATGTCAAAAGTTAGAAATAAATAAATAAAAAAAAAAGACTGAAAATGTTACGCTTCCAAAAACTGTTGTGTTAGGTCACAAAACTAATAAGTCTGCCATACGGTACACCATTCGCAAGCAGTTCAAGCTTGCATAACCTTCAGCATCATCTCATCTGTTGCTCATAAACCAAATGTTTCGTCTTACGATTTGTTTAGAAGTAAAACAACAAACAAACGAGTTACAGAAACAGATGATAAAATTCTAATCTAAAACGATCCAATAAAGCGAGACTTATGAAAGAATTTACATTATTTTACAGAAAAACGCACTTGCACGAAATTATATATATACAGGGTGTCCCATAAGTCTGGAACCATAGGGTAAAATAAATAATTCATGTTTTTCCGTTTATGCAAGTGCCCATGATGTTTTTGAGTAAGGAAGAACGCATCCAAGTAATTCTGCTCGTAGGAAGTCGGAGTCAGAGGGAGGTCGCTGAGGAATTTAACAGATTGTATCCGGACCGCGCGCCGATAACACACAGCTGTGTCAGCAAACTTGTAACAAAGTTCAGGGAAACGGGATCCATAGGAGATAAACCAAGCAGTGGACCTCCGAGGACATCCACCGACGATGACACAGCCGCTACCATCCTCGTTCATTTCACAAACATTCCCCAAAAGTCTCTTCGGCGTTTTTATTGCCGTTTTTATCATTTTGCCCTATGGTTCCAGACTTACGGGACACCCTGTATATATATATATATATATATTATATATATATATATATATATATATATATACAGGGTGCCCCAAAAAACTATATACTCTTTATAGCATCATATATTTTATAATTAAAAAAAACAACAATATATTGTTACAGCAATTGCCAATGAAAGGTAAATTAGTAATCTAAGTGATCAAAATGTTATAGCGAGTTGTTTGCATATAAAATTTAATTAACTACGCCAAGTGCTCAAAATGTTCTCAGGCGGCATGAATGCACTTTTGAATGCGTCGACTAACTGATTCGCAGACATGGACTAATGTGGATGCTGTGATGGTCCCGCACTTTTCCCTAATTGCATCCTTAAGGTGTTCGAGTGTTGCAGGTCTTGTACCATGAACTGCATCCTTCAGGTAGCCCCACAAGTAAAAATCAAGTGAAGTCAAGTCCGGTGAACGTGGAGGATACTCAACGCTTCCTCTTCGTCCTATCCAACGGTTAGGCAACGTTTCATCGAGGTACCTTCTGACATCACAATGATAATGAGGGGGGGCTCCATCTTGTTGAAAGTAAAAGTCGTCGCTTCCAAACAACTTCCAACTGCAGGTATAATTTCTGTCCGCAACATGTCGAGATATGCGGCACTGGTAACTGTCCCATTAAAGAAAAATGGTCCAACCAAACCCCTGGATGATAAACCACACCATGCTGTTAATCCTGGTAAATTAACATGTTTATCCACATAAACGTGTGGATTATCAAGTGACCAGTACCTGCAGTTGTGTCGATTTACTGTGCCATTCAGCTTGAAGGTAGCTTCATCAGACCACACGATTTTGTTGTATTGAAAGTGCATTCATGCTGCCGGAGAACATTTTGAGCACTTGGCGTAGTTAATTAAATTTTATATGCAAACAACTCGCTATAACATTTTGATCACTTAGATTACTAATTTATCTTTCATTGGCAATTGCTATAACAATATATTGTTTGGGGTTTTTTAAATTATAAAATATATGATGCTATAAACAGTATATAGTTTTTTTTGGGACACCCTATATATATATATATATATTTTTACCCCTTACGTAAAGTGTAATTATTTTTGCTATAAGTATATGTTCATAAGAGTTCATAAGATTAACTAATTTTCATAATTATTCTTGGAGAAACCCTTATCGTTTCCTTTATGATTACAAGGAATTATTATTATTTTTTTACCATATAAGTTAGGTCATACAACATCCGGAATAAATGTTATGATTATTACGAATGTTGTGACTTGTGTTATTTATTTTATATCAGACGACAGGTGTCTTTTTCCTGTATAATTTACCACCCCCAGAGATTCCCTCATTATAACCCTATTTGCTGCGCAGTTCTTAAAAATATAAGACTCTTATAAAAAAATGTTTTATTATATACAGGGTGTAGCAAAAATCCTTACTCATAGAATATATATTAAATTGAATCAAATGTTCGAATTCCATACCAGAAATATATTTGCACGTAAGAGAAGTAGTTCGTATCCATACGATATTTACTTTACCGAATCTTACTTTATTGATCTGACGCCATTAGGTTTTTTTCCTTTGGGGGCATCTCAAGTCAGTGGTTTACTCATCACGATCACGCACCTTTAATTACTTGAAGTAAAGAATTCACGAGGAATGTGTTAAAAAATTAGCGAGAATGTGTTCTCTAATATTGGATTCTGACAAACTTACCAGAATTCACGCGTGCAAACAACTTTCTGGTGCGCAATTCGAACATTTAATTCAGTAAAATAATTATCCTCTGAGTAAGGACTTTTGTTACAGCTTGTATGACTAAATTCGCGTACTATTATTTTTATAAAGTGGCGCATATTAATAGAAGTTATATCACTGTATTCCTTATAAAATATATTATATTCATTCAGCTGATTCTTCTCCAATTTAGCTGAACCTTTTATCCTCTATAACCACGTAAGCTATCTTCAGTTCGCGAGTCTGTCTAGAGTCCATTGCCCACCGACCCCCCCCCCCCCCCCCACCACCACCACCCCCTTACACCCATGATGGAGTCTTATAAAGACATCGTGTGAAGGATATAGTGAAACTTGAAAAAATTATGGCGAATTTAAGGATCAATGTAGGCAGTAAACCAACTAATGATTTTCTGATAATTTTCTGTAAACTTGTTACAAATGACGGACGACACTATAAAGTTATGACAAATATCTTGGATTAATATTTTTTTCGTTGGTTTAAACATTTATACTGTATGTGAATGTCACTCGCGTAAAATTTTCATGGATCAAAAACTTTTTTTTTGGTTAATCTTTTTTTTTTAAATTAATAATTTTTAATTCATTGATTAAACACACACATCATTTATTTAACATTACTTATAACTTTGATAAAAAAGTCATTTTCCAAAAATATTTGTTTAATTAACAAAAAAAAAATTGTTTAAACATAATTTCATGTCGAGTTTGGAATTGTCACGTTCAAATTTACAACAAAGAGTAACCAAATTTCCTGAAATTTTAATTTTATACCAACAATTTTTATTAAATTTTTAATTTCCTTAATAAAATTGCATTATATTTAGTTATATTTAGCAATATAATAAACTCTTCCCCGAAAAAAAATTAAACAAAAGATGCACATTATTTTAGTAAGAAAAAATGTATCTGAGACAGACAGACAGACAGACAGACAGACAGACAGACAGACAGACAGACAGACAGACAGACAGACAGACAGAGTTATCATAAAAATATTAACTTTCTCGAATTTAATATTAATTGGTTTACACTAATTTCATAAGTAATTTTTTTTCGGATCACTTGTAGATCAGGGCCCCCAGCTTCAATTACCAAATGAGATCTTCGTCAAGGGCGTACAGTTGACCTAAACCGGGCATTCAATTTATTATATTTGGTACTGTAAAGCAAAAAACAAGAATACATGGGGGCCCTGATCTTCAGGTGATCCTTTTTTTTTCTTCTTGTAACTATAAAATTTTTAAATACACACACAATATTTTGCTCAAAAATATTAAAAGAAATATTAAAGAATAAAATAAAGACAATCGATAAAATTGCATATTTTTTCTACAGATAAAAAATTATTATTATTTAAAACAAATTCATATTAAAAAATAAAAACGACAATAATATATTTCTTAGTTCAAAACAATACTTCTTCTTTTAAGTATTATTATTATTATTATTAGCTAAAATTATTAAAAAAAAAAGTTAGTTACGAGTTAAATGCAATTCTCTCTCTTATGAAATAAGTTTGTTTTTATAGACTGAGAACAAACGCTATTCCGGAAATAAATAAAATAATTTTCATTACCACTAAATGCAATATGTTTTACACTAAACTACTTTGTCTCGTCTCAGTCAGAATAGTCTTCGTCGGACTAAAAATAAATGACTAACCGCATCAGGGAAATGTACATGTACGAGTATGTACGCATGTATATGTATGTATTATATGAACAGAAGAAGAACCACCACATAAATAAACATTTATTTAATAGTGCAACACGTTTCGGGAATTTCGATTATCATCATCTATTACAAATACACACACACAAAAAAAAAAAAGAGTAAAAGTTAATTGTAAATACTTTCAATTTTTAATTGTTACTTTAATCATAGTTTTTGCCTTTTTTGTATTAGCTACATACAGAGATAAAAATTGAAGTTTCCGAAACGTGTTGCACTATTAAATAAATGTTTATTTACTGTATGTGCAAAATATAATCATCTCTAAAAATATTCTTTCCTTAGTAATCGATTACGTCAATGTGAGCTCCGCTAGATGGGTTTTCGTTTTAATTATAACCGATTGGGACTTATGGGCCACCCTGTATACATACATATTATATATATTTATATATATATATATATAACATAAATTTGTGCTGACCTGGGGAGGAAATACAACCTTACGGTGCTCCTTGCTTCTGAAGAACCATGCACCTGAATTGATAACTGGAGATGTCTGCAATACAAACTAACGAAAATTGCTATACGCCTATAATGAAAGAGAACTATGAACACTTAATCAGCAGAGACACGCCTCGTAATATTCTATATGAACTAGGAGTACGTGACGTGGAGAGCGTAAGAAACCAACTCTACTCCACCAAGCCAACTCAAGAAGAGGATCAACAAATAATGCAACTACAATTGATCACATTGTTATAACACCAACTATACACTCCGACCACAATGTCATGCACATATTCACAAACTTGTCCCTCCACAAATGTAAGCAAGACCCATGCCGAACGAACTTGCCATACTCTAGACCTAAACCTGCACAAGTCAGACTGGACATCAATAAATAACTGTCTGGGAGAAATAAACTGGGAAGATGAATTAGAAAACCTAAAGCCAGAAGAATGCTGGAGTAGAATACAATACCTGCTGTCATCAGCATTATACAAACACACACCAAAGAAAAACGATAGTGCACAGAAGCACCGGACAAAAGAGCACAGATACAGAAGGACACTTATGAGAAAGAGAACAAAGCTATCTAAACAACTGACAAAGCAATTAAGCGATACAAGACATAGTAACATCCGGAATCAGATACTGATGTTAGAACTTAAAATAAAGGAGTCAACCATAAGAGAGAATATTGATAATGAACACAAAGCTATTGGCACTATAAAGGAAAATAGCAAATTCTTCTTTAGCTATGCTAAACGCAAAGCAGTTATCAAAACGGGCATTGGCCCATTGCTTGCTAAAGATGGACTAACTCACATCTAATACACAGGAAATGGCAAACATTCTACAATCTCAATATGCTTTAAGCTGGAGTACCCCTGCAGTAGCAAAGAAAATAAAAACTACAGCATTTTTTGATAGAGAAGAAAATGACCAAGACAGACCATTATTGGAAGATATACAAATAACCACTAGAGATATACAACAGGCAATAACAGAGCTACCGGGGAGTTCAGCCCCTGGTCCAGATGGAATTGGAGCCAAGATTCTTAAGGAATGCAAACATACTTTATCTCTGCCTTTGAAAATCCTGTGGAGATCCTCACTAGACACCAGTAGAATACCACCAATCATGAAACAAGCAAATATTACCCCAATCTACAAAGGAGGCAAAAGAAAGGAAGCCAAGAACTATAGACCCATATCTTTGACTTCCCATATTATTAAAATATTTGAGAAAGTCCTGAAAAGGCACATTGTCAGTTTTATAGAAAATGAACATCTCTTATAAGACTTTCAACATGGCTTCAGACACAAGAGATCCTGCCTAACTGAACTTATAGACCATTGCAATACAATCCTACAATATTTGGGAGAAAACCACAATGTTGATGTCATCTATCTAGACTTTGCAAAAGCTTTTGACAAGGTTGACCATAGTATATTATTCCATAAACTAAAAGAACTTGGTATTTGTGGAAAAATAGGAAAATGGATCCATGCCTTTCTCTCTGACAGAAAACAAATAACAACTGTAAATGGACAAGATCTATAGAAAAAGAAGTGATTAGTGGAGTGCCGCAAGGCACAGTACTAGGACCAATTCTATTCATTATAATGCTAAACAATATAAACTGTAACCTAGGAAGCTCTCTCCTGTCATTCGCAGATGATACCAGAATACTAAGACCAATTACAGAAAAAGAAGACTGTGTAGAGCTACAAAAAGATCTACAAACTATATATGCATGGGCAGATGCAAACAATATGGCCTTCAATGAAGACAAATTTGAACTAATTAAGTATGGACCAAATAAATACCTGAAAGAACAATTCAACTACACTGGACCCACAGGAAAAGATATTGCACAAACTGATCATGTCAGGGATCTAGGGATTATATTATCTGAAGATGCAACATTCAACAGGCACATTGACAAAGTAACCTCATCATGCAAACAACTAATAGGTTATATACTGAGGACATTCAGAACTAGGGACAGTATGACCATGCTTACCCTGCGGAAATCACTTGTTCTTTCACGCATTGACTACTGCTCCCAATTATGGTTTCCCCACAAACAGAATGAATTGCAAAAAATTGAGGGCCTACAAAGAACCTTTACCTCGTATATTAAACAACCTGATGGGCAACAGGTGAGTAAAAACAAATTAAACTACTGGGATAGGCTTAGAGGCCTCAACCTTTATTCCATAGAGAGAAGGTTTGAGAGATACATCCTAATCTACACCTGGAAAATTCTAGAAGGGCTTTTAGTTGCCCCCAATACTGAACCAATTGTGCCCACCTTAACAAGAACTGGTAGAATGTGTAAAAAATATCACCTCCCACCAAACAGTCTGAGAAGGATTCAAACTCTTCAATATAATAGTATCTCTAGGCAGGGTTCTCGCCTGTTTAACTCCTTGCCTCAGTACCTTAGAGATATAAGTGCAGTCCCAGTAGATACTTTTAAAAAACACTTGGACATGTTTCTAGCCAACATACCCGACCAACCCACAGTGTCAGGGTATTCCTCTGCCAGACCAGCCCCCACAAATTCAATAGGGGACCAAATCGTATGGCAGGAGCAAGAGGAAAGAAGGGTGGCGACCCCGTTGTGGCCCCGCCTCAGGAGGCGCTGAGCGGACTTCGTGGGAGCAGCGCACCCTTGAGGCAGAAGCGCTTTAAGGTAAATTTAAGGAAAGGTAAACAAGCCTCACCTCCGTGAAATGAGGAATTATAGCACGGAACACCTATAAGTAGCCCTGTTCAAAAATCAACTTTTTCTTATTTTCATAGGTTTCTGTACTTTTTCCCATGCTTTTTGATCTGAAAAGGCCGAAAATCACAACCATTTTGACCTAGGTTGTTGGGAAGCATTGCCGCATGGAGCTTTAAGTTTTCTGCCTTGAAATCGGCCAAAAGCACCAGTTCCGGGGTCCCTTGAATCATGTTTTGCACTATAACTTTTTATCTAAACAAGATAGAGCAACAAAATAGGCACCAAATTAAAGTGTTTTTAATCCTCTTTCTAACTTATACAACTATGATAGTCTTGGAACAAGAAATGGCACATTGGTACATACAAAGATTTCAGAAATATCACAAAATTCGTTTTCTCACACTCAAGGCAGACAAGGCGCCTTATTCATGACACAAATTTGAGATTAACATTTTGTCACAAGTCTAATCGATCAAGAAGTGAAAGCATTACATGATGATTAATTTCATAATGACATTTACACAGTCAGTTGTTGAGAGTTTGTTTTTTGAAGCTGTCAAAGCGGCGTCTGTTGAACTCCACAGCTTGAAGGAGATAGTCCCTTTGCTTGGCATCTGTTGTTATGACATTTGCAAAGTCGCTCATCATCTTGACACCACGTTCAGCAATGTCATTCACCGCTTTCAGATTCTTAACATAGTCCAACGCTTTTCTGTAGTCCTCATTCTGTGGCCAAGACGTGACAGGTTCCAGAAGCCACTCGGATCCAATGTTCAGTGTGTCCAGCAGGAAATGTGATTCTGGGCCAATGAGATCAACCAGGGTGGTCTTAGCTGTGACTCTCTGGAATAGAGGCTTTCCTGTTCTGAAGCTGTCTGGCTTCTCAGTGGCATGTAACTGGGCAGCAATGTCGTGCTTCAATGTGTCACTCAATCTACTGCTGAACAGGGCAAATGGCACGACTTCCTGCGTCAGGTACCATTTGTGGTTTTCCATCTTATTAAGTACTGCATCAGCAAGCTCTGGGTCAGTTTTCTTGTACTTCAACATGTCCTGGATTAGACTTAGATCATTCACGGGAGCATCTGCAACAGACATTGACATCATCCATACAGGAGTGTAGAACAGCGCAAGGAAGGTGTTGAGTCTTTCCAGCTTTGATACAGTGTCTTCGTCGTACTCAAGTTGATCTGCAAACATCAGCATTTTCATGGAGTACAGGTTTCTGGCCATCCATCTGGCCTGATGAATGGCGCCTGGTCGACTCCAGTGAATACCTCGAGGAGGCGTTCCTCCAAGAACAATGACTGTCAGTTCAGCCATTTCCCTGTAGTCGGCTCTTGGAAGCCTTTCTGCTGTTAGAATGTCTTGGAGTATTTCTTCACTGTTCTTCTTCTTTTCCTTCAGCCATTTGCTGTTGATAGCCAGCATCTTTGGGTTTTCCTTGGACAAGTCCGTCCAAACATCCTTCAGATGCTCAAACCAGGGATTATCTGGCCCCTTCACCTTCCCAAACAGCTTCTCCCAAACTGCTCCTACTAGGATTTCCAGGATGTGATGTCGACAGGCCAGATAAAACACCTTTTGTTCAGCATTTTCTCTAGCAGTTTGGCAGCTCCTCTGTGAACTCCACTGTTACTGGATGTAGTGTCAAAAACAAGGGCAGTAACATTATCCGTAAGTTCCCATGTCTCCAGTAAATCCATTGAAGCCTCAGCCTGAGCTGTGCCAGAAGAATTGTCGATGACAGGTACTCCCAATAACTTTCCTTCAGTGTATGAAGGTGGACCAGACACTAGCACAGCTAAAGTCTCTGAGGTACTTCCAGGTTCACTGCCCAAGACATCTTTGAGCAACTTTCCATCCCAGTGTAAGGCAGCGTACTGTGGGGGGTTTTCACAAAACTTGGACATGTGACTCTGGCTGATATTATACCTGGACAGCATTCTGTTGCGACGTGTTGTTGAGGTTGAGATGACGAAGTTATCCAGATCAGCCCCTCCAGCTTTCAAGGTGGCAGAAACCATGGCAGTAACTTGATTGTCTGATAAACCAAGACGATCAGCTGTATTGCAGATGACATCACATTCCATGACCTTCCTTGGAAACGTCAAAGTCACACTAGTCACAGTGTCTTGATGGTGAGAACATCCAGGACGAGGCTGATGGTAATCCATGTCCTCTGTGTTAGCGTCGTTGTCAGTTGAGTCACCCCAGGTAATGTCATCCACGTGAACAACTGCCTCTTGTTCTGCTGCAGCTGTAAAATAGTACAACATGTTAAGACAGTAATTGTTAAGTACATGCTAAATATCGCAATGGAGTAAAACTTGAAACTTTTTGTGACGTTCAAAGTAATTAGTTTTACCTTGTTCTTGTCTATGCTGCAGTCTTTCATTCCTCGCTGCTTGCTGCAGGGATCTTGTCTCAAAAATCTTGTCATGACCAGACATATGACCTTTCCTCTCAGTCTTTTGGTCTTCGTAGAACCTGATATCCTCATCTTTCTTCTCTCTGGATAACAGTCTGTTGTTCTGTATTTCCTGGATTGCATCTGGAGCTCCTACATCGAACAGGCTGTCTAATTCCAGCACAAATGCTCCTCTTTTTCCTCCAGGGTTACTTGCTCTTCCTTTGCTTTTCACCAGAGCACGATGTTTCTCATGTAGTTTCATGAAGAGCTTCATTGCGTTGTACTTGGTCATTGTCTTGACCCTAGCCATCTGCCAGAATGGGATGATAGATTCAACTGTTTCATATGCAAGGTCTTGAACCATGGGCCTCCCTGCATTTTCCGATAAATTCTGAAGATTAAGGAAATACTGGAACGCCTGTCTGTTGGTGGGAAGCTGGGAACCACTGATAAAAGCTGAAGGGTATCCAACCAGGAAAGTTTCAGTGAGAGATCTGGTAGATGGCCCAGTTGACACCTGTCTGTGGACAGTACGTGGAGGTTCTGAGATATCAACTGTGCGCCCACGGAGCTCCCTCAGCTCCTTGCTTAATGCCATTGTGAAGTTGTAACTTGTAGATGGTTTTCTAGATTCTGATTGAGTTTCTGTTGTTTCTTCTGAAAAATGATAGATAATTATTATTATTATTATTATTATTATTATTATTATTATTATTTATTAATTTTATGCTCTTTCATTTGATACCTAATTTGTTGCTCTATCTTGTTTAGATCAAAAGTTAAAGTGCAAAACATAATTCAAGGGACCCGGAATTGGCGCTTTGGCCGATTTCAAGGCAGAAAATTTAAAGCTCCATGCGGCAATGCTTCCCAACATCCTAGGTCAAAATAGTTGTGATTTTCGGCTTTTTCAGGTCAAAAAGCATGGGAAAATGTACAGAAACCTATGAAAATAAGAAAAAGTTGATTTTTGAACAGGCCTAAACTGTCCTATAAGGTGAAAAGGAGAGGTTTTATATATATATATATTAGTGGTGGACCGGATGTCAGGTTTTCAACATCTGCGGATGCGGATTTTTAATTTCAATATCCGCGGATGTGGATATTTAGTTAATCTACGAATATAATATAGAATTATGAATATATGACATAATTTTTCAAATTTCGTGTCATTACTATTATGGCAGGCAATGCATAAGAATTAAAATTAATATTAATGTTTTCATTATGATAAAAATAATAACTTTCTCAAGAGTTTCAGCCACAGAAAATTCAATGAAACAAGTTTCATTCAATTTTCTGTATTACCAGGTATTTATATTTTGAGGTTTATATATTTGTTTGTTCATTAATAATACTTTACATGAAATGTGCATGACTTGGCCTTATAAGCTACTTTAAGCTAATTTAATTGTAAATTGCATAGTTTATAAGAGGTAATATCCGCAGTCAGAAGTGCAGATGCGGATGTTAAAAATGATGCGGATATCCGGTCCACCACTATTATATATATATATATATACATATATATATATATATAAACAAAAGTATGAAGAAGTATGAAGTCAATTGTGTGTTATATGATTTAAGATTATATTTTCCAAACATTTCCTTTTTCAGTGTCATTTAAGATCCTAAAATTCAGTATTGTACATTCAATCGCACTTTAACTATTGTTAAGTTGAGCTTTTGTTATAAAGGTTACAAAACCAGTTGCATACTTGAATTCCAGCTTATTATCAGGCACACATTGGTAAAATAAAACTTTCATGGTCAAACTGCAATACACAAACTCGCCATTTCAAGGGCAAATCTACGATTGTTTTGCATGAGCGAAGCAAATTAAAAAAAATGGACATTTAATTAAGTGGGAATAATGGTCAGGGTTCATTTGTTATCCTCCTTGAGAAGAAGGGGATTACGTCTGATCGACTTGACATTCTATCGACAAGTAAACTGTAGGTTAGATTAGTATAGGTTAGGTTAGTTTTTGTGTCAATGTTATGGTCTTGCCGATGCGATGGGTATAGGTCCAAGAAGAGTACCATCCTGACTGTATAAGGGAGAAGGGTTAGTCATGGTTTGGGTTTGCTTTTCTGCTGCAGAACCAAGTCTAATGCATCGTGCTGGAGGTATTAGGGCCTTTATACAGTGTGTCTCCATCTTGGAAGAAACTTTATTGCCTATTTTTCCGTAACTCTTTTGATGGTCTCTGAATATTTCAGCAGGACAACAACGTGAAACAGTTTCCAAAGTGATACGATAACTAGGATGATTATTTAGTGTAGCATTGTTTGTATACACTATATTGGTTAAGTGTGTGTGTGTGTGTGTGTGTGTGTGTGTGTGTGTGTGTGTGTGTATATATATATATATATATATCTATCTCGATACGAGCATGATTGTTGCATCGTGCAAGTTGTAAGTTCATGCAAGTTGAGTCTGTTTAGAAAGAAAAGACCACAACAATAGTTTTTACAAATCGCCCTCCGGGCAGGTAGCAGTATATGTCACAGTATATGTAGCAGTATATATCACAGCTAGCTGTATATGTAAGTTATATTGTATATATGTATTAGTGGTGGACCGGATATCCGCATCACTTTTAACATCCGCATCCGCACTTCTGACTGCGGATGTTATGCGGATATTACCTCTAACAAATGTATAAACCTCAAAATATAAATACCTGGTGACACAGATAATTGAATGAAACTTGTTTCATTGAATTTTCTGTGGCTGAAACTCTTGAGAAAGTTATTATTTTTATCATAATGAAAACATTAATATTAATTTTAATTCTTATGCATTGCCTGCCATAAAAGTAATATCACGAAATTTGAAAAATTATGTCATATATTCATAATTCTATATTATATTGATAGATTAACTAAATATCCGCATCCGCAGATATTGAAATTAAAGATCCGCATCCGCAGATGTTGAAAAACTGACATCTGGTCCATCACTAATATGTATATTGGTACTTACGTATTATCGGGATTACCAAACTATTATCGGGACTACCAAACTGTTTATTATGTATTTTTGCTCTCGTCATTTTCGTTTTCGAAGTACTTACATTCACTTGTAATAGACATTAAATAGCTCGTGCTCGGCCGCGGAGTGACCTACGACCGGGAAACTTGACAGAGTACATCGGCAGCTCATGGGCTATCAGTTGGGTGGTGGTTGCAGAATTTTCTGATGTGCCGTTTAGGCTGTGCACGGTTCCGAAGAAAGCGGACACACAGACACATTTTAGCTCAATAGTATATAGGATTTATGATAACTCAGGCCTAGAGTAGGCCTGCTTCAACGGACTATCAAAAGATAAAATTGAGTAGAATCGCCGGGTCCCCCCTACCTTTGGTTTAGCTTAACTTAGGCTATAAGTTAAGCTTCAGAGCGTAGCCGATCTCAGTTGGGATTCCGAACCTCTTAAAAAAATAAACACACCTCAGGACACAAATCTTTGATCAAAGGAAATATGCCCGAAATCCTTCCTTGGCCATCCCAAACAGCGGACTTAAATCCTACGAACATCTTTGGAAAGATGTGGACAGAAAAATAAAAGTAAAAATGTTATCCAATACTGAACAATTACGGAAAATTTGTCAACAGAATTGGAAAAACACCCATCTTAAAAGACGTTTCAATTTAATCAACTCAGTGCGTAGGGATGTGTTGTTGTTATTCAGTTCAGAGAAGAACCAACTAAATATTTGGCCCTAGATAATTAAATCTAATAGGTACATAAAACCTACCATATTACATTACTGAAATATATACTTTTTTCACCTACTTTCAGATTTCTATAGAGACCTTTACAGTTATAAAAAGAACAGGTTTAAGTGGCTCTATACTAGTGTCCATAATTTTGTATATAGGGTATACTGTAAATATCTAGTGGGAAGTTCGTAGTAGTTCGAACTATCCTCTTTTGGAAGCAGTGCACCTCTTCAAACAAAAATAAGAACATAAAAACAGTACTAATTCTTAGGGAAAATATCCGCCAAATGATAAAATGAAATGATACAGTCATCGTCATCAGGCTTCATTAGATTAAATTCATTCAAATTCCTAAAATTCTGTTTAATGAATAACACTGAAGGTCACTCAGAATAATTTATGTGAATCTGGAGGAGAATTTCACCCAAAATTTATAGTTTTAATAAGTTTCCGCTGTCAAGTATATTGTCGCTTTTTTAGACTGTAATAATAAATCCTGTTCAAATGATTTTAAGCTGTTTTACTTATCATTAATTTCTTAATTTGTAGGAGACATACTGTAGCTCTAATAATTAATCGATCAATTATTTTTTAATCGCGTCTTTGGCACTCCCGGAAAAGTGCCCTTTTAACACCTTGAACCCCCTCCCTCTCGAAATCCTAGATCCGTCACTGAATTATATAGAATACTGTATATAAAATTTACCTACAGGGTGGCCGATAAGTACCAGTCGGTTATAATTAAAGCGAAAATCCATCTACGGAGTTCATACTGACGTAATCGATTAGTAAGGAAAGTATATTTGTCGAGATGGTTATATTTTTCACTTTCAATAATCAATAATATTTCTAAACTTATTATAAACTTTTACTTTGTCTGATTTTTTGTATTTTCGCTTTAATTATAACCGATTAGAACTTATGGCCCACCCTGTACAGTATTTATTTATTTGTTAAAGTTATCCAGATGATGACATTTTCTACTTAAGACAATGTATTAATAAAGAAAACGAAGTTTTCAATGATAAACTATTTTCTCTTTTTTCACCTAAGAAAACTGAATACTAGCTTATATATATATATATATATATATATATATATATACGTTGGACCTACAGTTTTATGTGGGATCCAAACCACGGGTAGTTACATCATCTGGACACAGAAGACGGTCATCTACCTGACTGCTACTAGACCCAATGTAGTTTAACTTCGCTGATCTACAAGAAGAGTTGTGTTGTGTGATGGAATATTTCTACCAACGAAACTGGCAATATTCAGTAAATAAGTATACGAGAATTTACTGTACAGTGTTCTTAGAAAATGAAGCAAACGCTTTGAACTTCTTGGTGATCTTCCAATATGTGCTCTACCTTAAAATTTACATTCCAATACGTGATCTACCTTAGATTATTCGGATTAGCAGCAGGTACGTTAGTTAGCCTTATAAGGCTAACTAACGAAAATATCACGACTTAACCTAACCAATCGTCAAGGGCGTATAGTTGACCTAACGATTGGTTAGGTTAAGTCATGATATTTTCGTTAGTTAGCCTTATAAGGCTAGTTTCACGGTAGAGCACGTATTGGAATATGGTAGATCACAGTTTCGCGGTAGGGCACATATTGGAAGAGCACCAACTTCTTTTATATAAATCAGTTATTTAGATAAATACAGTATGTCACCTTTTACTAGTGGTGCACCGATTAATCGGTATCGGCACCTGGCATGCCGATTAATCGGCCATGCAAGGTATTTTCCTAATATCGGCATGCCAGGTGCCGATACCGATTAATCGGTGCACCACTACCTTTCACCAACAGCCGATTCTCATGAAGAATCTTAAAAACCAAAATATTAAGCGTACGTATGACATTAAAACGTTAATGATTAACAAATATTGTAATTGTTGTTGCTAGATTCGTAAATTTAATTTTGATCACTAACTAACACAACATTTAGATGTCTTTTATACAACCTAAGAGGAGAAATCAGTCCACTTACATAGAATTCCGCAATTGTATAATTACACGCGAGAAGTCTACCTACAATTTTAAGGATATATTAAGATTTCCTCGATATTCTATATAGGCAGTGATTATAGACTTAATACATACATTTTATTTCATATTTATTTTCACGGGATTCTGTAAATCCTACGATTGTTCTTTTTCCAAAGAAATATTTAATTTTTCACCACATTTATCTCATAAATGACAACTTAAATATGTCCAAAGTGACTATGCATACAGTATATTCCTTTGTAATAATGACTTCCCGCACACACAATAATATTATATATATATATGATGAGCAGTATATTATGTTAAAAAAAATATTTTGCATTTCGTTCTAATTCCGTATAATATTAATGAAAATTTTAAAATATCGTTTGTGTGTTTGTAATAATGAATTTTCTTATGAAACCTTTATTTTATTTTATTTTTAGAAACGGTTTTATTCCAAAAACTTATATTTTCTTTGGAATCATATTATTAATTTTAAATCATTTAAGATAGCAATCTGGATAAGCATTCTTCACTTGTCTTTGTAAACAATATTTTGTCACTGAATTTTAACACAAATTTAATTCATAACATTGTTCTGTAATTTATGACTGTACCGAGAGAAAACTTGAGACTAACATAATGATATACTACAGGGTGTCTCAGAAGTCGCGCACCACAGATTCAGGTCATTCGTACCTACAAATATGGTGCGCAACTTCTGAGAGACCCCGTACTTCTCTTAATGATTGCCCGGCTTATACATAAAATCATGCTAGAATGGCCTGAAAAAGCGAAAGTGAACATATGTACTTGTGTTGTCATAGTTAAATGATCTAAATGAAGTACGTCAAGATTAAGCTATTAATCCCTATTATAAATTCATAGGATGATGGTCCATTTACATATAGAGTACAATGTGCATTGTGCAAGGATTCAAACATTAATCAGAATAGGACCTCAAATATTTTTTTTTTATTCAGTTTTGTTACCCATAAACAGAATGGAAAATTTGGCCCTAATGTATCATAAATGCTTGGCTTTTTCCATGCAGAATGAAAGCTAGATATAAATATTAAATTTGGCAATATTGTACTTAGCTTCTTCATATTTTTATAAAGTGATACCATATATTTTTCTGAATTCAAGGTATTTCTGGCTGTGCACGAGTGAGTTTGCAACATAAAAAAAAATTTAAGTTTTAATGTTACCTATAAAATATTGTACCAGACCCAAAATTAGATATTTTCACTAAGCCTATTTCTTCATAGCACATATGAATTACGCTTAAGTCCTTAAGTTCTCCGAAAACATCTGAATACTTTTCTTTATAGTTATTAATAATAATAATTGCACAGAGTAGCCAAAATTAAAGAATCGTGTCTTAGGATCAAGGGTACTCACCAATAGTTTAATACTGAAACTGTTGATGATGCGAGATATTCCAGAACTGTTTCGGAGTTTCCATAGCTCCTGACAACTTGTGTTCGACGTTTGACAGTTCAACAGATTGTGTGTCGTCTGGAAACAAAACGCAGAAAGACCGTACAGTTCGTATCTAATGAAAACCTGCAAAATAATGAAAAATGAACGTGTTTTGGCACGCATTTGACGATTTGGATCTTTTCAGGTTTTAAGTCTGGCATTGGATTTTTTTCATATTTTTGGTATAAACGTAGATTTTTACGCTGATTCCATTTCCACAATCCGTTTCTTGGAGAAATAAACACGAAAAAAGTTATGTGCAAGTTTATTACGTTTACAGGTTTCCAGAACACAGAACGGAACACAAACCAAAGTTTGCTACTTGCCAAACTGCGCAATATCGTTCAGCATTTGGCGCACAAGATCTTTGCCTGCGTGTCGGCGACGCCAGAGAAACTCGCAGAGATACGAGTCGATCATGGAACGGTGCGTACCACACCAGCGCTTGTTACCACGTTTGAGTTGGTTCCACGCACCTCGACTCTATCCGTTGCGTGTGCGCTCCAGTTGAAGTGTCCACGAAGTTTTCGTTGTGGTTCACTGTTTTGTGACTGAAGCTGCACCCTTCGAGCTGTTCGATGCGTTCATACGCAGGGTAGGTTAGGTTAGGTTAGGTAGGCCTATAGGTGGATATTTGAATTCAAGTTTTGTGCCATAACTTTTTTCGTGTTTATTTCTCCAAGAAACGGATTGCAGAAATAGAATCAACGTAAAAGTCTACATCTATACCAAAAACATGGAAAAAATTCAATGCCAGACCTAAAACCGAAAAGACCCGACGATTTTAGCATGTATGTTTTGTTTTTTTTCAAATTTAAAATATGGATAATTTAAATTTAGGCAAGTAAATGCCTTTTTCGAATATATTTGTATGTATTGTATTACAAAATTATTGGCTCATTTATAGCAAACATTTTCATTAAAACCAAGGATAATAAACCAAGGATAACTAGTAGAATGGCCATTATGCAAACATTGAAAAAAGAGGCGCATTTATGAAATTTTTTAACTCGGTATAAATGCTTTTTTTAAAACAAATTTCATAACGAAATGAACGAAACTATTTAACTTACGTTCATTTGATCAAATCTAATTTTTCTTCGTTTTTCGTACTTCTTTCTGTCATAAACGAGAAGACTATCTGATGGCCACTCTAATTAGGTAACTAGGAAAAGTAGTTTTTCCTTTATAGCACCCAGAATTTCTTCTTTTCAGTTAGTAACAATTTTGACAAAATTAAAACTAACGAAAATATCACGATTTAACCTAACCAATCGTTAAGGGCGTAGAGTTGACCTAACCGGGCATTGAATTAACCTAACTAGTTGGTTAATTTTTACATTCACGTCTCATTCTAAAGTTGAAGGGAACGATACTTTGCTTAGGGTTACCATACGTCCGGTTTTTTCCGGACATGTCCGGGAATTTTGAATATTTATAACATTGATTTTTGAGGCCATAACACTTGTTCTTATTTAAAGATACGGATCTTTTCCGTTTGACTGCCGCCATTGAAACATAAGAGGTGAGTGCCCCCAGCTTTCTTTGCTTAGCCTTATAAGGCTAACTAACGAAAATATCACGACCTAACCTAACCAATCGTTAGGTCAACTGTACGACCTTGACGATTGGTTAGGTTAGGTCGTGATATTTTTGTTAGTTAGCCTTATAAAGCTAACTAAAGAAGGCTGGAGGCCCTGATCTTCAGGTGATCCCCTTATTTTTCTGAGTACACGATTAAAACTTAAAAATTAAGCATGGATCTTGAAAGTAATTAAAATTGTTTATAAGAAAAAATTTGAAGGGGAAATTAAGAAAAGCTTTTTTATAAAGTAAGTTATTTTGTATCATCAAGACATTTCAGTTAAAATACAAAAAGTTTAATTGTTTCAATGGCGGCAGTCAAACGGAAAAGATCCAAAGATACTCAATATAGACGACATGTAGTACACAGTGGGTATATAACATTAATACAACGCGAGTTGGTAGATACTAATACAGATACACCCCCCCACTCTGGAGTGTCCTCTTTTTTGAAAGTTCAAATATGGTAACCCTACTTTTGCTACCAGCACGAAGGGCGGGTTCTCTGCTAGAATATTTTAGGATCTTTTCCTTTTCCTTTCCTTGACAATTGGTTAAGTCGTGATATTTTCGTTAGTTTTAATTTTGTCAAAATCGTTACTAAATGAAAAAAATTAATTTGGGGTTCTATAAAAGGAAAAAATCCGGGAGCTATTGAAGAATAGGGACCCCAGCCTTCTTTAGTTAGGCTTATAAGGCTAACTAACGAAAATATCACGACCTAACCTAACCAATCGTTAGGTTAACTACACGCCCTTGACGATTGGTTAGGTTAGGTCATGATATTTTCGTTAATTAGCCTTATAAAGCCAACTAAAGAAGGCTGGGGTCCCTATTCTTCAATAGCTCCAAAATCTGAAAAGTATTTTAATATTAATAAATTATTAAAGCCTACATAATCCCTTAAGCTTTTGACTAACTGGGTATATAGACCACAGTACGCTAAGTTATCCTAATTATTATGGATCGAAAACCATATTTTTCACAATTTTTGTCTTTTACACTTACTGAAGCACTTCCCACAAATCACTAATAAATCACTATTAAATTTTTAAACTGTAAATAGGTGAGTCCTCCATTAGTTTATTAAGTCATTTAATGTTCAGACAAACACATGTACCAACACTGTCATATTATATCTGTTTCATCGTAAGGAATATCAGAATACCCTAACACGTAACTGTATGACGTATGTCCGCAGCTTTATAATTAGAAGAAATATATATGACGTCATTAAATCAGTTGCATTATGAGTGGGCGGAGCATCACCGACTGTCTCTGACTTGTTTGGATCGTGAAGTTTTGCTCAATTTCGCTTTGTTTTAAGGACAACGAAGGTTTTGCCCTCATCCCACTATGAAAAAACCTGGGCCTATTCTAACTAGGCTTATTCTGCTAAAGCAAAACTAACACGCGTTGGTTTAAGCTTTTCTGTATAGTATATGTAAAAGTGGACTTGTTCTTTTTAAATTAAGGTGCTCGCAACTGCATTTCATTTGTTCATTTTGAATTGGTGTATTCTCCATGAATACAAGCCTACCTTCAGTTAAAAAAAACGTGCTGTATAAGAGGTCTGATCAAAAAGTTCTGGGACAGATGTATTTATTGCAAAACTAAATGTCACATACCTAACCAAATTTGTCTCCTTCAAAGTAGTCTCCTTCTGATTGTAAACAGTGATTCCAGCCATTTAGTGAAGCACCTGTTATAGTCTTCTTTCGGAATGTTCTTCAATTCTCGTGTCACATTTTGTTCGATCTCTGTTACTTCATGTGATTCTCACTGTCATTCATAATTAAAAAAGTATAATTCTCAAATTGCAAAGTCCAGCTTTCGGAAGATCGCTTCTTTGAGAAACTAATGACGTAAATGTTAACGCAGGCACAAGAGCGGAATTTTGTAAGCCAATTAAAAGTGGCAAAAGTTTTACTGTCTCTGTGAATAGATCAATCTGAGAATTATCTTATTTTAGCTTCCCAACTTTTAGATCTATAATTTCTCGGAAGAGGAATGGAATGGGGATGACTTAAAGTAGAAAAGACCTACTATTATCATAATTGAAAACAAATACTTGTCTTTAGCAGACTTATGTCTATGTCATACATTTTGACATCGTACGGTACTTTCTTTTTGCAAGAAACAACTTTTTATTGAGAATAAAATTTAGAATTGTGATTGTTTCCATGTTGTTAATTAATTACCAATTATTGCTACCTGAAATTTCTCTTTTAACGTTTTGGGAAATGCTCGCTGAACACCGTTTCTATAATACATCTTTTTAAAAATTCTTTCTTACTAGTCCAGATTTCTTATGTAAAATAGTTTTCACCAAAACCAGGATCTTCGTGACAAAAAGTATATATACAGTATGTTGAAATTTCTATTTGAAAAAGGTTCACAGAAAATTTTGTTTTCATTGTAATCATACAGAAATATTCTTCATTTAAATAAGGATTTTCTTAACATTCTTACGTTTGTTTTTTCGTGTCCATTTATCTTGTGGCAAAAAAATAATTGTGGAAGTTGACTTTATGCATGGGGTAACTTCGAGCAAATCGAAATTGTTCCCAGTTGACCTTACACAAATGTTGGTTGTTCAGATTTTGTAAAAATCATAAACTCCAATTCCATTCTCCGACATCGCAGACTATTCAAATTAACCTAACAAACTAAACTTATAATCAATCGTACACCTAATGGCTAGAAAGCGGGAGGGGGCTAACCGGGCATTTATCGATTTTGCTTGGCTTCGCTCAACAAAAGAAACCAACTTACAGTTAGGCAAAAAAATAACTCGTACGCCAAAAATCTAACTTAAATTAACTCAGCCAAACCTAATTTGAATTAATCGGGCATTAATATTAGCCTAACTTAACATGAGTGGACAGTAAGCAAATATTGTATAATGAATTTCGACTTCGTGCAAGTATACTTTATGCAGGGTCAGTAGTCCAGGCAATCTAGAACAAAAATAGCTTCAACCTGGGCAAAATTGCTTCAGAAGCTTTCTAAACTGTTTCCAGCTCAGGAACCATTGCAGAATAACATATCCAAAATCCGACAAAATTGGACCCAGGGAACACCCCCAAAAATGAAATTCAAAATGGCGGACTGGCAGTTTCCTACGAAATACAATAAATTTTAATTTCGCTTTGTAGAGAGAGTTATGACGTTTTTCTTGATCAGTAAAATGTTTTAAAACACATTTTCGTTTCTAAATTAACCTATATGACACTAAAAATTGTATTAGGCGGCTAGTATTAAACTATGACGTCACGTAATGTAAATAAAATATACTGTATGGAGTGTATGTGAGAATGGACTTGCTACATCTTTATAAACTTATATTATATACAACTCTTTAATTCCTACTACCCACTATCAAATCTGCGTATTTGTGCTTGTCATTTTCTTTAAAACTGTTATTATGTACTCCTTTTAAATACTGCAACACAGTTTATTAATTTGTGTTTTCTGTTTCAGACTGACTCGGTGTACGGCTGACTCGGTGTGCGTCCGCCTTCAAGAATGCAGACCCCTGAAGAATTGTGCGTGATTTGTAAGGAGAAATTGGACAGCGGACAGGAAGTGGTTCACATCTCGCAAAAAGGAGCAGATGGTATAAATGCATCCAGCCGCAGCCGTGGAAGCGATGTTGTTGCAACAGCTGGAATAAGTGTTCACGTTGTATGTAGAAAAAGGTTTACGGATAAAAAGACCATTGAAATAAAGAAGCGACAGACCGCAGCCGAGGCAATACCAAGGAAAAGTGCTCGTTTTCATGAATACGCATTTTCCAGTGCTACTCACTGTTTGTTTTGTGATACCTTTGTGGACTTTTTTTCCAAACACAAACCAAAATCAGAGCATGTCAAAATAAGAACTACAGAGTTCTCCGAAACCATAAAAAGGTGCTGTGAAAGCCGCTGCGATGAATGGTCGTTTAATGTAAAAGGCCGTCTGGAGTATTATCTTCGTGATCTTCCTGCTGCAGATTGTGTCTACCATCACACCTGCAGCGTAAATTTTCGAAGTGGAAAAAACATTCCTCGCGCATACTCCGACGATCATGATTCGAAGAAAGGGAGACCAACTAATGAAGAGCAACACCAAGCATTCCTTCAGACCTGTGCTTACCTGGAAGAGAATGATGATGAACAACTGTTGATTGGAGACCTAATTTCCAAAATGGAGGAATATCTTCAAGGAAGTCAGAGCTCTGTCTACGAACGCAGGCACATGAAGAGAAAGCTTTTAGAACGTTACGGAGACAAGATCATAATATCAGGTGAAAGTGGGAAGGCAGATGTAGTAACACTACGAGAGACAGCTAATGAAATTCTTATAGATTATCACAAAAAGTCGAAAGAATGTGATAGAGATATAGAGCTACAGAAGATTTACCTAGTAGAAGCTGCTGCAAAAATAATCAGAAGTGATATCAAGTCTGTCGACTCGCCTAGAAAAGATGTGTATCCATCTCCAAATGACATCACTGCAGAAAGTGCTCTTGATTACATTCCCAACAGTCTGAAATTGCTATTATCAAAAGCATTTGCGGGACAGGATGCTTCAAGAAAAATAGGTGCAATTGGGCAAGCATTATGCAAGCAACCCGTCCTAGAGGATTACTATGTCCACTACAGATCGGTTTGTCGGTTCAGCTACACCACAACTTTAGGTCAAGGTACCTTATTGACGTTCTCCATCAGCTGGGTTACTGTTCGTCGTATGCAGAAGTAACAAGATTCGAAAGAAACGCGGCGCTGGCAAGTGGGTCTGGCTCTTTTACTGTTGATGAAAACACTGCAGTCCTTCTAGCAGCAGATAACGTCGATCATGATGTCTGCACTTTGGATGGGAAGAATACCTTTCATGGAATGGGTATGATTGCCGCAATAACTCCGAAGATCAAGATCCACCCTTCTATTCACAGGCGTAATGTTGGTGACAATGACATTAAGAAGATTGCAACCGTTGACATTAGGGAATATAGACACGCGAGAAGCATGTTGAGGGACATCTCATTCCGCGAACTTCCAGTACCCACTGCCACCATAAGTCGACTTAGTCTTCTCTGGCAGATATCTTCAGCAGAAAGATCAGGTCCAAGTTGGTCCGGAACAATGCAGGCAATTCACGGTGGATCAAGTGTCTCACATCCAGGTGTGGCGTCGATCACGTTCCTTCCCATCATAGATATGTCGCCAACTGACATGACCTGCATATTTTCGACATTACTATATTTGAGCAAGATAGCACGCGATCAAAAAGTCCCATGCATTATTACCTTTGATCAGCCTTTGTTCTGGAAAGCTTCCCAAATCATCAATGAACAGAGAGACCTGCAGGACAATGTTTTAATGCTGGGATCATTTCACACTCTGATGAATCTTTTGGGAGCAGTCGGTACTCTTATGAATGGTTCAGGATTGTCTGAAGTACTTCAAGAAATATACGGACCAAATGCCGTGCAACACATGATGTCTGGAAAAGCTGTTTCAAGAGCGATACGTGGTCATATGATAGTAGATGCAGCTCTTAGTACCTTACTAGTCGCAGACGTTTTCCCTCGTAATGAAGATGGAACTCCTCATGACCTCCATAAGGAAGCTTGTGACCTGCTCGACGATGTTATGACCGCCAAACAATCAGTTGAGGATGTGGAATCTTCGAATGCATTGTCTCAGATTGCTACCACTTTGGATGCGAAGAAAACTGACCTACAATCTACTTCGCAAACAAGTCAACTCTGGTTGGAATATCAGCGAATGATCAACATTACACGTTCCTTGATAACAGCAGACAGAACCGGCTCGTGGGATTTGCACTTGCAAGCTATGCTGGAGACCATCCCCATAATTGCAGCAGCCGGACATCACAATTACCTGAAATCGATATACCTGTACCTGCAGAAAATGTTAAGTTTGCCTTCTGAAAATCCAGCCGTTAACAAAATGTTCCAGGAAGGTAAGTTTGTGGTAAGAAGAAGCGACAGATTATGGGCCGGACTCGGCACAGACCTGGTGATAGAACAAGTACTAATGCGTTCCCTGAAAAGCAGAGGCGGACTGACACGCGGAAGTGGATTTACAGACATCCAAAGGACAACGTGGCTCTTTTCTATGCCTCTGTGTTCCACTTATAACTTAGCAATGCAGGAATACACAGAGTTTTGTTGGAAAGTAGTGAACAGCACAAGGAAATGAGGGGAAGTAGACAAATCAGGGGACAGTAATGACATGAAGAAAGTACTTGAACGTCTGGAATCCTTATCCCCATTCCATTCTACCTCGGGTCTCTGCAACATTGTAACAGGGCTAACTGCTGATCCTGGAGTTAACGTTCATCAATTGCATTCAATCGGTACGAACATTGTCGTAAAAATGATTGGAAAACAAGCCTTTACATATTCTGCCAAAAGATCTGACTAAGTGAAAACACTAGGATCTGCTTCTGCCGTTGTGATCACTGATGCTTCAGATATAGAAGTAGATCCTGCACTACTGTTTCAGAGAATGATGACTGTTGCCACTGGCGGAGACATGAATCTTGAAGATGTCATGTGTTACGAACTGTGTGCATATCCTCCTGCATTGTTCGAATCACGAAGTATCTTGAGGAAACCCGATAAGTCTCAGCTAGCTCATGCAATAATCAAATACACTGACACTTTACGCATGGAAGAAGTTCAAGAAATTCAGTGCACAGACCAGTACGTATTGGATGGTGGATCTCTACTACATCGTGTTCCCTGGCGTCAAGATGAAACATATGACAGCATCGCCAACTCATATGCCGATTTCACTCTGAAAACATATGGAAAAGCAATCATTGTTTTTGATGGCTACAGCAGCTCTCCTACGATCAAGGACATGACCCACAGAAGACGCAGCACACAAGACAAGCAGAAATGTGAATCTCAGTCCAAGCATGAAGTTTGTTGGCCAGAAGGAACACTTCTTGGCTAATGAAAACAACAAGCAAGCATTTATTTCCCTCGTAGGTGAGATGTTGAAGAAGCACGGGTGTACTGTTCACAACGCAGATGGGGATGCTGATGTGGACATCGTTCGTGCAGCAGTTTCCTCATCAGAAAATGCAACTACAACAGTAATAGGGGAAGACACCGACTTGCTGATTCTCCTTCTGTACCATGCCAAGGACAGTGGTTTCAAGTTGTACTATCGCAGCGATATAAGACGGGGACCATCTCCTAATCCTGTGTATGATATTCTCAGCATTCAATCATTGTTAGACAATGACATCTGCAAGTATCTCCTGTTTGTGCATGCTTTCACGGGCTGTGATAGCACATCCAGAATTTTTTCGATCGGTAAAGCCAAAGTATTCGACACACTGATGAAGGTGGCTGAACTCCGTTCAGTTGCAAATACATTCTGTTCTGATTGTTGCCAACACTCTGACATTGAAGCCGCTGGAAGAAAGGCAATGCTTCTGTTGTATGGCTGCAAAACACTTGAATCCACTAACGCACTACGTCATCGAATGTTAGTTGAAAAGGTAGCTACAGCTAAATCTTTTGTTACACCCGAACGTTTGCCACCTACCGATGCGTCCACAAAGTACCACAGCTTTCGCACATACTTTCAAATACTAATCTGGAAGTCTACAGAAGAAAGAGAAGATCGATGCAGAACAGTGGGGTTGGTATGTAAAGAATAATTCCTACTACCCTACAGCCTGCGACAAGCCACCAGCTCCAAATTATCTACTCAACATGATCCGCTGCTCCTGCAAGACGAAATGTGCTACTTCAAGATGTGGATGCAAGCGTAATGGAATGCCCTGTTCAGCCGCTTGTGGCGAGTGCCAAATCAGTGGTTGCGATAACAACCCAAGTACCGGTAATCTATCCGATGATAGTGATGAAGAGGATTAATTTCTGTATGTTTGTGACCAGGTATCACTTCTTCTGTAATGAACATAACTTGAAACTGGGAAAAAATAATTGTTGTATTATTGATTATAAAAATCTGTAAAAAGCTATATAACATTATATTTGCGTAATAACTGGTTGTGTTGTATATTGTTGGAATTATGTAAAACATTACAACTGAAAGAAAAAGCATCAAATGTATCTCTATAAATAAAAGCGTAAATTATATATATTTTTTTTTTCGTAGAAACATCCAGTCCGCCATTTTGAATTTCATTTTTGGGGGTGTTCCCGGGGTCCAATTTTGTCGGATTTTGGATATGTTATTCGGCAATGGTTCCTGAGCTGGAAACAGTTTAGAAAGCTTCTGAAGCAATTTTGCCCAGGTCTAACTACAAATTGCCTGGACTACAGACCTTATGCGTGTGTATTTTAGGCAAGTTGACTTTATTCAAGTATATTTTAAGAGATTCTACTTTATTCCGATATCCCCTAATGAGGAGGATCTTTATTCTGTCATCCCGTATATATATAGAGGTAGAAATTGCTACATATATACATATATTGATAATAATGATGTAACCTGAGGTCCTTGGACCGGATTAGAATCCAACTATACTTATATTACATACTTAAGTCAGAAATTATACCAGAAACGTATTATTCGAGCGTTATTTGTACAGTATTACATATATAGGAGCCTGTTGACAGTAGGCCCTTTATAATAAAGTAGTTAAATTAATTAAAGCGTTTAATTGGTCACTAATTTGATCTTTCGACCAAATAAATAATGCATTGAATAAAGGTGATGAAAAGGCTTCGTAGTGTTTGTTTAATGAGCAAAAATAAAGGAATAATTATTTATAGTTAGTTATTTTATAGTGAAAATGTGCAATACTGCAATTAATGAGTGTTGACAACAAGGAAATGATTTGATACAGGACAAAAGTTCAATAATGCAATGGTGTTAAGAAACAATAATTAGGATGACAAAATACAGTACTCAATAAACAGAAAAAGCCTACTTGCAGTATTACATTAACATAAAATATGAGAGTCCAAAATTGCGGTATTGAAAAAACATTTCAGATAGCAAGCATTTGCGGTTAGGCTGGCAGTTTGTCTGAATTTATAGGTTATATAACGAAGTAACCTAACACGACGTTGTAAACACTGTAGGCGAAGTGAGTGAGCCTATGCAAAAGTTATACTGTTCACCGAGTTTATATGAAGGTATAGGCTGTGAGAAGCGAGAGCCTATAAGCGAGATGTTCGTACGATGATGTTTGAAGACGGACTTGTTAACGGCTCGAGGAATAAAAACGTTAAAATGTAACTTTTTTCCACGGTCGAAACTGACGCAGGTGTACAAGAAAAAGGATCACGTTAACGGCTCGAGGAATAAAAACGTTAAAATGTAACTTTTTTCCACGGTCGAAACTGACGTAGGTGTACAAGAAAAAGGATCACGTTAAGAATAGCGAACCCATAGGGTGTTGGGTTCGCTATTCTTGACATGGATAATTTTGGGTTCCCTATTCTTGACATGGAAACTTTTGGGTTTGCTATTCTTAACATGGAGAATTTTGTAAAAACCTGTGAAGCTATTGGTCTCTTTTGTCATATTACCCTGACTGTTAGTAGCGAGGGTAAATCATGGGATCACCTAAAGAGCAGGGCCCCCAGCCTTCTTTAATTAGCCTCATAAGGCTAACTAACGAAACTATCACGACTTAACCTAACCAATCGTTAGGTCAACTGTACGCCCTTGACGATTGGTTAGGTTAAGTCGTGATAGTTTCGTGCTAACTAACGAAGGCTGGGGGCCCTGATCTTCAGGTGATCCAAATCATGCAATCACCATGCTTAAAGCAGTGGTTCTTAACCTGGGGGGCGCGCCCCCCTAGAAACAGGAATTTCTCTAATTGTATTTGTTATTCTCTTAACGAGAGCATGGGCTAATATTGAGAAGTTATTGAGAATGTTATTTTGATTGAAGGGGGGCGTGGAGGGAAGGACCAATTCCTAGAGGGGGCATGGTAGTAAAAAGGTTAAGAACCACTGGCTTAAAGCGTTCTTCACGATCGCACGCCTGTCAAAAGGTTGACCTTTTGTGATGACCTTCGATAGTTCGGATTTGAGAAAGTGTTTACCAATAAAATCTGATGAAGGAAATGTTTATGCATTCCTCTATACATATTAAAGCAACCAAGTAATTTGGTTAAAATTCACACAGTATATTTGCAAAAATTAAAAACTGTGATCTGAACTGCTTTGGATATGTCTTCCGTCATTAATATATATATATATACACACTCGTATACCTTTTATGTAAAGAAGTCTTGTGGGTCTTTTCCGTTTGGGGCCTAGCAGCGAATTTTAATGAAAATCGGTATACTAATGTAGTTTTGGTCACTGATTTAAAAAATAACTTTTTTTTGGAGGAATGAAAAACAAACTTGTTAGAGCACTTTAAATAATTAATATTTGTTTTAACTAGCTTAAACTAGTTACAGAGGATTGTGTTAAATTTAGCCAGGGTCACAAACTGCTATTGTTTATGAAAAAGTGCTCTAAGTGTGGGAAAGTGTGTTCCTTTGATAAAAATACCCAGTTCTTTCACTGCCAAAAGCGTCGGTCAAACGGTAAACAGTGCAACTTTAAATTATCCCAAACGAAGAATACGTTTTTTTGAAGGATCCCGGTAGATCTGTAAAAGTAGCAGAAAAAATCAAGAATTAATGCCCAGTTAGGTCATTTGAATGCCCGGTTAGGTCAATTGAATGCCAGGTTAGGTCATTTGAATGTCCGGTTAGGTCAACTGTACGCCCTTGACAATTGGTTAGGTTAGGTGAATGCAATTTTTTTACCTGTATTTTTTTTTTTATAACGAAACTACCAACTTTAATTTCACAATTTGATGATAATGCAAATATTGCTTATATAGCGTTTGTTTGCTACACCTGGTTGCTGGGACTCAAGGAAATAACAAAATTATTACTTAACAGGTATGGATATTTCATCAACATCTAGGGATGAGATTCATTAAAACTAAACGAAAATACACAACTTAACCTAACCAATCATCATTTATTATTTTCTATGAGAGATTATAACTGTAGAGTGTAGATTCTTGTTTATTGGGATTAGGTTTCTAGAATGGAGTGGTTGGTGCTTTCCTCTGATCGAAATCAAGGAAGAACCACGCTCAACGATCATTGATCACAATCGAAGCCAATGATCCATACTGTTACTAATATTGTCGTTGACTAATAAAGGTTATTGCGACCATCGATTTACGAGTAAATTTATACAGGGTATTTATAAAGTCTCAATCTATTTCGTTTATGTGGCTAATTTGTCAGACAGTTACCGGATGCACATTTAGTATTATTCCAAATGATGTGTATATACATTTTCTATCGGATATACCTAACCTGTTCGTAACTTGATTAAAAATACTAACACGTATTGAGAGAAGTGATTTGGGGGGAGAGATTTGCTTGGTAATTCAGAAAACCTTGTTTTAACAGATGACAACATCCGGCTGGTGGTGAATAAATTCCGCAGGGCTAGGTTTCATGCGGATGTCCGTTAAGGACGGACAAATGTATTTGCGTTCATGATTATCACCGATCGATGGGAACAAGTTTAAATAAATTAAGGTTACCACTGGGGAGTGGGGTATGTTCTAAGAGGAACAATGTATTCAATACCCAGTCATAAAAAAGCGAAGGCGTGCCATAAGGGTATTTTCCAACCAATTATAAATTAGTTGTTGTTAAAAATGTTAGCATGTTTCCCATACTTTTTATTCCACGAACCTCTTTTTTGCAGCTATACGAAAGAGTAGTGTAAAAACAGCTTTTCAGATTTTATTTTAAAACTTTTAATATAAATTTAAGCCTTAATATTTTTGTGGATTTGATAATGCCACTTGAAATTCAAGTAGAATTTAATAAAAGTTTATTATGATACATCCGGTTATAATTTACAGATTTACAAGCTAACAAAGACCCTAAGATCCATTCTCGGCTATCCAAAGAAGGAAGTTAAAAAAAAAAAAAAAGGACAATCACATGAAAATAAAGAATACTGAAAATTCTCATACTATGTTTACACTCGCAAACGTGTAAAACTTACACACACGAATAATAAAAATGTTTTCTTTCGCCACCTACTGTTCAACGAAATCATTACACACTATTTAAAACTGAAGTATGCTAAGTAACTGAAGTAAGCTAAGCAGCTTCCCTGAAGTCAAATATGTTTATTCGGAAGTTTTGATTACCAAGAATTCCCATCAAGTTTCCAATCATCTGAAAACTTCTAGTGCTCTGAAACCAGATCGGACCAGCACTTCGTACTACGTTTACTACAAAAGGGAACATCACTACTTCTACATAAAACTGAAAATTTCTGTAGCTAGCACAGTTAAATATTCCGTGATTTTCCTGAAAACTACTATGACTCTTACTCTATACACAAATAGCAACAGTGAAAATGAAACTGTTTATTTGGAGGGTTTGACTCCCGAGAGTTCTCATCAAGCTTCCCTGATCTACCAATGGGTTATCATCTGTGAACTCCCAGTGCTCTGCAACCAGACCCGAACAACAACACCTGCTATATTTAAAACAAAAGCAAATTCGGGCTATTCCTCATACTAAATAGAAATTACCCACGTTGATGAAATTTATGGTACTAAAATACCTGTCCAACCAATTCTTAAACATATTTAACTTAGCCACATCTCAACTACAGTATCCTATAGATAGGTCAAAAAGCCCCTCGCAACATTTGTCTCGAATCTTTTGTCCCTTATTTTGAAACCAGTTTTTCATATGTTCCTATTGTCTAGGTCAAAAAATTCTTGTAATTTACGTTGTGAAATCGAATTAAAATTTTTAACACCCGAATTAATTCGCCTCTCAAACGCCTAGTTTCAAGTGTATACAAATTCAGCATTTTGAGTCTGTCTTCGTATGGTTTTCCTCGTAATGTGTTGGAATAAGCTTTGTTGCGTGATGCTGAACCCTTTCTACCATTTCTATATCCTTACTCATATATGGCGACCAAAACTGTACAGCATATTCTAAATGAGACGTAACAAGCGGCTTACATAACGGGGTACTTGTAGGTTATCTACCCCCCACCAATTTTGACAGAATATTTTCGTTAAAACTAACGAAAATATCACGACTTAACCTAACCAATTATCAAGGGCGTACAGTTGATCTATTATTAATTATAACATTGTTTGTTTCTGGAATAGTATTTACTATTTACTAATAGATCAACTGTACGCCCTTGATAATTGGTTAGGTTAAGTCGTGATAGTTTCGTTAGTTTTAACGAAAATATTCTGACAAAATTGGTGGGGGGCAGTTAACCTACAAGTACCCATAACGGCAAAACAATATCTTTTGAGTTATACTCAAAATTACGGAAATAATACCCAAAACTATGAGTATATTAGCTTTACAGCTCGCGATTGAAAATTGTTTTGAGAACTTTAAACCCTTACTAACAATAACACCTAAATCTTTTTCCTCAGAGGCTTCATTTAACACACTACTTCCCATAGTATTATTAAATTTAGTGTTGTGATAACCTACATCCATGACCTTACATTTATCTACGTTAAATTTCATTTATCACTTACTCGACCACTCTACTAAATTATTAAAATCGCTTATGCGATCGACCGTGATGATGGA
This sequence comes from Bathynomus jamesi, assembly GCA_023014485.1. NCBI lineage: Eukaryota > Metazoa > Arthropoda > Malacostraca > Isopoda > Cirolanidae > Bathynomus > Bathynomus jamesi. The sequence continues at coordinate 94,332 of JAJOZX010000156.1, forward strand.
TTCCACGTAATTTGACGTAAAGCCCCTTCCCTCCTTTCATATGATCTTAGATGTTGCGAAAGTTAAACAACCCCCATCACTACATTTATGCGATCGTTTATGTAGAACTTTGTCAAACGTCCTTTGAAAATCTAAATACAGTATATTATATGTACGCTCTACTGCAATCATAAATACAATGACGTCATGAAAAAAATTCTATAGTAATTCGTTAAACAAGATTTTTTTTCTATGAAACCCATTTTGGCTTTGTTTAATATAACTATTGCTTTCAAAATGTTCGATTATACGATCTCGAATAACTGATTCCAAACCCTTTTCTATAATATAAGTTAGACTAATGGACCTATAATTTTCCGCTTGTTGCTTATCCCCTTTTTCAAAACTGAGGCTAATTAGCTAATTTAAAATCTAAAAGGAACAACCCCCCGCGATAAACAATTACTAAAAATTTGGGGTCTTGTGAGTTACATTCCAGCATTTTTGCAAACCTTTCACAAGCGGATTTTACTCAATAAAACATCTTTGAATAAAACATGGACTTTTATTCAATGAATAAATTATCAATGAAATGCATTTCCGAAATGAAAAGTAAATGATGAATTAGGTTAGGTTATCGTTTCTGTTGTTGTATTATATGAAAAATTAAGTAAATGATGGGTTATAACCCACAAGATCCAAACTTTGGGCTAAAGAATATACTGTAGTATTTAATTTTTTAACTTTTTTAAATGCTTTGGGTAAAGAATGGCTGGACCTGACGATTTCTTAATTTTGAACTTACCTATAAGGGGCGCAATCTCTTCACTGTAAACAGTTATGCCAATAACCAATGTAACCCCATTTAACATATTACTAGACTCAGGAATAAAAGCTGTAACTTCATCTGTAAAAAGTAATGTAAAAAATTATTTAAAATTACAGTTATCTCCCCATAGTTATTTATTAAGTTACCGCCTGAGGCTACCAGTGGCCCAATATTGTCACTCAAAGGAATTCTATTCCTAACATAATCGTAAAACTTCTTAGGGTTTTCTTTTCATTCACGAACTACTTGAATTTCAAAGCCGCGTTTGCCACTTCTAATTACACGTTTAACGCCTCTACGTAAATCTTTATTAATTATTAAAATGTTGCATCACCTAAAGATCAGGGTCCCCATGTATTCTTGTTTTCTGCTTTACAGTACCAAATATAATAATAAATTAAAATGAATGCCCGGTTAGGTCAACTGTACGCCCTTGATGATTGGTTAAGTCGTGATATTTTCGTGAGTTTCAGGCAAAATGTTCTTTGTGCAAGGTCCAATTTTTACTTTTTATAAGCTACATTTCTGTCTGCGATTGCTTTTCCAATACAGTATTTCTATTCCACCATTTCGGTTGCCCATTTAATTTGCCTCTCTTAACTCTCCGAGCTACCAGCGCGTGTCTAGATTTACGAATAGATTCTTGAAATTATCCCAGATGCTAAAAACACTATCTATCGCAGACGGTTCATCCTAACTTATTAAACTTAATGAAGCTCTAAAATCATCGAAATTCACTCTCCTAAAAACAGGCACCTTAAAGTTACTTGATTCTCTTTAGAGTTTTAACATTAATCGTAAAACGTATGATGCTATGATCGTTATTACATAAACTTTCTCATACTTTTCCGAAATATCGCAGTTTCAATAAGCCTCCAAATATTAGGTTTGCCAGGTGTCCGAAAATTGAGCTTTGTAAAAATGTCATTAAAAGTAGAATTTGCCACTTTTCTTACAGATTTTTGGCAAGATAATTAGGATCACCTGAAGATGAGGGACCCCATGTATTCTTGTTTTTTGGTTTACAGTACCAAATATAATAATAAATTAGAATGAATGCCCGGTTAGGTCAACTGTACGCCTTTGAAGATTGGTTAGGTTAAGTCGTGATATTTTCGTTAGTTTTAACGAAAATATCATTTGGTAATTGAGGCTGAGGGCCCTAATCTTCAGGTGATCCGATATTTATTATTCTAAAAAATGAGAAGAAGTTTATATATCGTTTAGCTACATAAACAAATAATGATGAGCTTCGTAGGTAAAATCTCCTGATTTGGAAACCATCTCATCTGGCAACCCTACGACTCCAATGTCAATTGCCCTTGACGATTGGTTAGGTTTAGCAGGGGTGTACCTAAAGTATTTGGCACCCGGTGCGGATCCTTCCTTTGGCAACCCCCATAAATAATTTTAAAATTTAAACACACAGAAAAATATATTATGTTCGCAAGTAGATTGGAGCTATTGAAGAATAGGGACCCCAGCCTTCTTTAGTTAGCTTTATAAGGCTAACTAACGAAAATAAGTTATCATGACCTAACCTAACAATCGTCATGGGCGTACAGTTAACCTAACGAATGGTTAGATTAGGTCGTGATATTTTCGTTAGTTAGCCTTATAAGCCTAACTAAAGAAGGCTGGGGTCCCTATTCTTCAATAGCTCCAGTAGATTTTTAAACAGTACAGTACTGTCATAAGCAAATTGGAAATAAGAAAAATGTAGGACATTAAAAATTCAGTGAACAGATAATACTGCATTTTATTTTATACAAAAAACACAGGAAATCCAGTCTCAAAGCTCAACATTCAAACTTTTTCCAACCAGATACCCATTGAGTTATCAAATTATCAACCCCCATAAATAATTTTAAAATTTAAACACAGAAAAATATATTATGTTCGCAAGTAGATTGGAGCTATTGAAGAATAGGGACCCCAGCCTTCTTTAGTTAGCTTTATAAGGCTAACTAACGAAAATAAGTTATCATGACCTAACCTAACCAATCGTCATGGGCGTACAGTTAACCTAACGAATGGTTAGATTAGGTCGTGATATTTTCGTTAGTTAGCCTTATAAGCCTAACTAAAGAAGGCTGGGGTCCCTATTCTTCAATAGCTCCAGTAGATTTTTAAACAGTACAGTACTGTCATAAGCAAATTGGAAATAAGAAAAATGTAGGACATTAAAAATTCAGTGAACAGATAATACTGCATTTTATTTTATACAAAAAACACAGGAAATCCAGTCTCAAAGCTCAACATTCAAACTTTTTCCAACCAGATACCCATTGAGTTATCAAATTATCAACCCAGACAAGCAGAGACAATTAATTATCAATGCCAATGCATTAACACTAATTCAATATACAGGGTGTCCCATAAGTCCGGCATCATAGGAGAAATTCATATTTTTCTATTCCTACAAACCATAATTCATATTTTTCTATTCCTACAAACTATAATTCATATTTTTCTCTTTCTACAGGCCATAATGTCTGCATCCAGACCGCGAGCCAATAACACAGAGTTGTGTTAGCAGACTTGTTGCAGAGTTTAAGGAAACAGGATCCAAAGAAGATAAACCACGCAGTGGACCTTCAAGGAGGTTCACTGACGATGATACAGCGACTGCTATGCTATCCTGGCTCATTTTAACAGAAGTCCCAATAAGTCTCTTCGGCGATTGTCCGCCGAGACAGGAGTGTCGAAAAGTAGCATCCATCGCATTCTTCAGGCTCACAAATGGCATCCATATAAACTTCAGATCCTACAGAAATTAAGCGAAGATGATCCCGACCGGCGGATGGAATTTTGTGAATGGGCTACGGAACAATATGCTCGGGATGCCAATTTTCCGTCCACCATTCTGTTCAGTGACGAGGCTGTTTTTTTTATGGAAATGGCGAGGTAAATCGACAGAACACCCACTACTGGTCTCAAAACAACCGTCACTGGTATACCTCTTCAAAGGAACAAGGTGCATCTCGGGTGATGGTATGGTGTGGCATTTGGAAGGATCGCATCATAGGCCCCCTCTTTTTCGATGAACATGTCACTGGAGGCACCTACCTACGTATGCTCAAGGAAGAAGCATTTTCCAGTGTCTTGAACGAAGAAGGAAATTTCCCAACATGGTTCCAGCAAGACAGCGCTCCTGCACATTACAGCACCCAAGTAAGGGAATACCTGTACCAACATTTCCCTGGTCATTGGATAGGACGTCGAGGGACTGTGGAATGGCCAGCTAGAAACCCGGATCTCACGCCACTAGATTTTTATCTCTGGGGCCACTTGAAAGCGCTGGTATACGCAGAGAAAATTGAGTGTTGAACATTTGCGGCAGCGCATTATTGGGGCATGTAACACCATTACTCCTGACATCATTCACCGTGTGCTAGCTGACTGAGTATCACGTCTGAATTTGTGTATTGAAAACAATGGTGGACATATTGAGCACGTTCTGTAAATAGAAACTTTTGTTTTGCCTTTTTTTATTATTTTTCCTATGATGCCGGACTTATGGGACACCCTGTAGTATGGTATAACGCAAGCTATTATAATTGATATAATTATTTAATAAGCAGTAAGCATTAACAACATATTAAATATACAATGATACTACACTGGACATTGTAAAATTGTTGAACTTGACTATAACATCACGACGATGCATTTATCGGGTATTATAACATCACGACGATGCATTTATAAACACTTAAACATCACTATGATACCACATTGTCAAAAATTACTGGACACTGGTATAAGTACCATGATATTGTTATAAACACCAGCACTTTATGCTTTATCATAATTATTTAATGAAACACACCTCATGTATGTAGAGTCACAGTGTCAAGTGAACAAGACTTGGAATGTCAATTGCAGCCAGCTGGCTATGCTCAACAAACTGATGACTAAAACGTCAACAAACGTTTGCCTTTCGATGTAATTTTTATCAAATATTTGATTTTTCGTTTGTAAATTTTGTATTGCCAATAAAAATAAAAATTTATTCTATGGTGGGAATTAACATTAAGCTATTGTAATAGTTTGAACATTTTAAATTTTTTTTCTTACTTTGGCGAATTTTTCATTTGGTTTGAAAACTTGTACCGGTATTTCAACTCTCCCGATGGCACCCCCCTCCTGGCTGTCATATATATATGATACACACAGACCGTGCATGGAACAAGGAACTCTTCTGGGATAATTAAATCCACTATAGTCCGAATAAGTAATGGTAAATGACAAATACCATAGTTTTTCTTTTTCATGATGCAAGCCCGACGTGGGCAACGGGTCTCTCGCAAAGAGGTCCCATAAATATAGCTTCCTCACCAGCTATCTGCAAAGCAGACAGGATCCAGCTTTGGGACATGGATCTAGGGTTTAAAGCAGCCTAGCCCCACTACATTTAGAACCTCAATATAAGTAAAAGACTCGTTGCATTCACGTCGGATTGAATAAATCAAAGAAAAAGGGGTAACTATTATATTTTTAGCCAAAACCAAAACTTAAACCTCAACTGGCAGAATGGAGCGTCCACTTTTCAAGGCACATAACATGTCCCATCATATATATGGGATGAATTTCACACTTAGACACGTGAAATGAATGAATGATGCAAACCCACAAGGAAAAAGAAAAATGATTTCAAGTTCTTTCGTGTATTCAGAAGTACAGCTCGTCAGGGAATGAAGGGTGGAGGCAAGATGACCAAAAATATATACAACAGGACAGAAAAACAAAAAGATTAACACAAGATTAACAGGAGTTTATTGGAGGCAAAATGTATTTTAACAGGATATTGTTAATTTTATACATTCCCGCACTGTTATTGAAATTATTTTTAAAATGGATAAATGCACATTCTAGAATATTCCTTTCGATTATGTCTGTGTTTTTAACGAGAGCTTTAGAACTATCCCACTTAATACTATGATTACATCTATACATATGGTTAAACAATGCATTAGAATTATTTGCTGTTCTACACGCATATTTATGCTGTTTTACCCTAATATCTAACGTTTTACCCGTTTGGCCTATGTATACTAAGTCATATTGTGTACATCCGATCGAATACACACAACCAACCAGATTATCCGAGCTATTCTTTATTAAGCGTGATTTAACAGTATTATTATACTTAAAGACTACATTGATACCAATTGCTTTTAGTAAAGTCGGAAGATATTGAAAATTTACATGGTAAGGTAGGCTCAGGATATTTTTACGCTCAAATTCTTTTACAGTTACAGTCAGAGCTGGGCAGTATTTAAATACATTTGTATTTAAATACATTTGTGTATTTAGAACTGTATTTATAAATACATTGTTTTTCCTGTATTTAAATATAGTATTTAAATACTTTAATAAGTATTTAAATACTCAAAATATAAAAATGTAAATACTTTTACTGGTTTAATACACGTTCTGTACTAGCACAATACGACGCGTCGACAGTGTAGTACAGCATGGTTCATGTTTCAACGTGTCAGTTCAATCAGTTGTGTGCCACTCTTAGTCGAAAGCGGTTGATTTCTTTATCGTGTGCGTGTCATGGCTTCAACAAGCAAATTTGTATGTATTTAAAATGTATTTACAAATGTATTTAAATACAATTGATGTATTTTGTATTTAGTATCCAAATACATTCGTAAAATGTATTTAGTATTTAGTATTTAAATACATTTCTCCCATGTATTTAGTATTTAGTATTTAAATACATTCAATGTATTTATTGCCCAGCTCTGGTTACAGTCATCCCAAAATCCCTGCTTGGAAAACGATACCGGATGTTGGACGATACACCGTTTGGTAGTTACCTCATTTTTTCATTTGTTTCGTTCTCTCTCTCTCGTCTTGCGCGGAATATCTCCTATACAAGCGTCGTTCTTTACGTTATTTATACTGCGTGTTCTTTGCAGTTGAATGTATATAGCCTGCATCGAGGTGAAGAACGCCTTCAGAGAGTCCGAATAAGAAAAGATATGTTTTTCCATCATCCCTCTTGCCTGGACAAGTACACTTTTGGATGATATTTATAACAACTTAAGGAGAAGATGCATAACTCAGAACAGAAAATTAAACAATAGACTGGACGATTTAATTCGTAATAGTTACTGGACGAAGAAAAGTGATTTTAGTAATATTTAACTTGTCTTCCCATAAGCTAGACTTCAATATGAAATGTGCGTTAGGTTATGGCTCACGATTCTGTCCGAAAAAAGCCCAGCAGTTTACTGATTGCTGTCTTTTATTAATTTTGAAAAACATAGTAATATATCCGAAAGTGAGGTGACTTTAGTCAAAGGGGATCTTTTCCGTTTGACTGCCGCCATTGAAACATAATTAAACTTTTTGTATTTTGTATTTTAACTGAAATGTCTTGATGATACAAAATAAGTTACTTTATAAAAAAGCTTTTCTTAATTTCCCCTTCAAATTTTGGGATCAAATGTAGAATTCGGACCCCAGCCTTTTTTAGTTAGCTTTATAAGGCTAACTAACGAAAATATCATGACCTAACCTAACCAATCGTCAAGGGCGTACAGTTAACCTAACGATTGGTTAGGTTAGGTCGTGATATTTTCGTTAGTTAGCCTTATAAAGCTAACTAAAGAAGGCTGGGGTCCGAATTCTACATTTGATCCAAATTTTGTTTCTTATAAACAATTTTAATTACTTTCAAGAGCCATGCTTAATTTTTAAGTTGTAATCGTGTACTCAGAAAAATACGGGGATCACCTGAAGATCAGGGCCTCCAGCCTTCTTTAGTTAGCTTTATAAGGCTAACTAACAAAAATATCACGACCTAACCTAACCAATCGTCAAGGTCGTACAGTTGACCTAACGATTGGTTAGGTTAGGTCGTGATATTTTCGTTAGTTAGCCTTATAAGGATAAGTAAAGAAGGCTGGGGGCACTCACCTCTTATGTTTCAATGGCGGCAGTCAAACGGAAAAGATCCGTCAAAGGTTGTGTGTATAGTGCTTTTAATACAAGGTATGAATCGAACTATGCTTTGAGGTTTGAAAAAGCCCTAAACACACTTAAAAATAACGATTTATTACATATTACTAAAACGGACAAATCTAATTTGATTGTCATCATGAACAAAAACAGTTACATTGAAAAGATGAATACGTTATTGAATGACCGTGATACGCACAAACCTCTAAACAAAGACCCACTGGAGAATGTTAATAAAATGTTTAACAGAAAATTAAGAGAAATATTAAAAAATAACTATAATGGGCTTTCTTAGCAGTTTCTTAGTATTAATCCGTCACTACCATATTTGTATGGTTTAGTAAAAACACAGTTAATAATTCCATGAGACCTATTGTTAGCTCAGTAGACTCCGTAACCTATAAGCTATCTAAATGTTAGTTAGTTTATTAACGCCGTTAGTTGGCTCTATTTCCAAGTCACATTGTAAAAAGCATGGATCTTATTGACAAATTGAAGTTTCCTAATGACCCTAATTTCAAACTGGTAAGTTTTGATGTATGCTCGTTATTCACAAAAGTTCCTGTTAATGGCCTACTTAATTTTTTAAAAGATAAGATCTCTGAATATTCTTTCCCTGTTCAACACAACACTCTTATTGAGTTAATTAAGCTTTGCGTCGAAGATTGTAAATTTCAGTTTGAAAATAAGTTTTATGCTATGTCGTTTGGATTGACGATGGGAAATCTCCTCTCAACGGTAATCGATATTGGCTAACTTATATATGGAATTTTTTGAAAGCAGAATTTTGCCTACTATTGTTAATTTTAACCTTGTTTGGTACAGGTATATGGATGATATTTTATGCCTTTAGCCTAATAATTTGGATGTTGACTTATTTTTTGGTAGGCTGAATAGTTTAGTCCTATTTATTAAGTTCACGGTTGAAAAAGAAAATGACGGAAGTTTATCTTTTCTGGATCTAAAATTTCGGAAATACTTTAATCAGTTCAAATTTGAAGTTTATCGTAAGCCTACTAATAATAACTCCTAAGTGCATTTTTATTCCGACCATGATCCCGCGATTAAATCTATTTTCTTTATGTTTCTTAAAGCATTGAGAGTTCTCAGTCCTGAATTTTTAGATTCCGAGTTAGGCAATATCATGAATATTGGTACTAAATTATGTTACCATACTTCATTTTTAGATAACTGCCTTAGGAAAGCCAAGAATAGGTATTATAATAATATAATTGTAAAGGAATTTGAGCGTAAAATTATCCTGAGCCTACCTTACCATGTAAATTTTCAATATTTTCCTACTTTACTAAAAGCGATTGGTATCAATGTAGTCTTTAAGCATAATAATACTGTTAAATCATGCTTAATAAAGAATAGCCCGGATAATCTGGTTGGTTGTGTGTATTCGATCAGATGTACACAATGTGACTTAGTATATATAGGCCAAACGGGTAAAACGTTAGATATTAGGGTAAAACAGCATAAAATGAAAAAGAAATGAAAATGAAAAGGTTTATTGGCAGACTATAGTCCATATGACAAATATTATTAATACAATGACAGTTCATACACTAAGGATAGAAATATATACACAATTGATTACAAATAACACTGCACTGTCGAAGTTAAGTGGAGCTACAGACAGACGTTTTGGTGCTGGTTAAGTATGCGGTCTACCATCTGAGTTTTGACAGAATATTTTCGTTAAAACTAACGAAAATATCACGACTTAACCTAACCAATTATCAAGGGCGTACAGTTGATCTATTATTAATTATAACATTGTTTGTTTCTGGAATAGTATTTACTATTTACTAATAGATCAACTGTACGCCCTTGATAATAATTGGTTAGGTTAAGTCGTGATATTTTCGTTAGTTTTAACGAAAATATTCTGTCAAAACTCAGATGGTAGACCGCATACTTAACCAGCACCGACGTTTTCGTACCAAGAAGTCCATAGCTGAGAGGATAAATGGCAGGACTCATGGATAGCTTGGATGATCGGGTTGGTTGATTTTTTAATTCTTTGCATTAGACTGTGTTGAGCACGTCTTGTTACCTCCGGGAAGCTCGGGACATTGCGGGTAGCAAACATTTGCGAAGCTGAGCATAAATATGCGTGTAGAACAGCAAATAATTCTAATGCAATGTTTAACCATATGTATAGATGTAATCATAGTATTAAGTGGGATAGTTCTAAAGCTCTCGTTAAAAACAGATATAATCGAAAGGAATATTCTAGAATGTGCATTTATCAATTTTAAAAATAATTTCAATAAAAGTGCGGTAATGTATAAAATTGACAATATCCTGTTAAAATACTTTTGCCTCTAATCAGCTCTTGTTAATCCTGTGTTAATCTTTTTGTTTTTCTGTCCCGTTGAATATATTTTTGGTCATCTTGCCTCCACCCTTCATTCCCTGACGAGGTGTACTTTTGAATACACGAAAGAGCTTGGAATCATTTTTCTTTTTCCTTGTGGATTTGATATATATATATATATATATATTGATGATTGGTTAGGTTAAGTCGTAATATTTTCAGATCTTTTCCGTTTAGAAGCTAGTAGCGAATTTTAATGAAAATCGGTATACTAATGTAGTTTTGGTCACTGATTTAAAAAATAACTTTGTTTTTCATTTCTCAAAAAAAAAAAAAAAACGTTAGAGCACTTTAAATAATTAATGTGGTTTTAACGAAAATATCATAACCTAACCAATCGTCAAGGGCGTACAGTTGACCTAACCTGGTATTCAAATGACCTAACTGGGCATTAATTCTTGATTTTTTTCTGCTACTTTTACAGATCTGCCGGGATCCTTCAAAAAACGTATTCTTCGTAAAGTTGCACTTTTTACTGTTTGACCGACGCTTTTGGCAACGAAAGAACTGGGTATTTTTATCAAAGGAACACACTTTTCCACACTTAGAGCACTTTTTCATAAACAGTAGCAGTTTGTGACTGGCTGAATTTAACACAATCCTCTGTAACTAGTTTAAGCTAGTTTAAACACATATTAATTATTTAAAGTGCTCTAACATGTTTTTTTTTCATTTCTCCAAAAAAAAGAGTTACTTTTGAAATCAGTGACGAAATCTACATTAGTAGGCTATACCAATTTTCATTAAAATTCGCTTAACAAACATATCACGGCTAAACCTAACCAGTAACCAATCGTCAAGGGCGAAGCATTTTATTAATATAGTAAATGTCGATAATAAATTTCTAAAAATATATGAATAAACATTGTATTCATATAATAAAAACTTACATTTGTCGGGTATAACGGAAAAATGCCACTTTCTCCGACGTTTACATTCTGAACTAATTTTTCACTCGTAGTTTACCTTGGTTTTACTTCCACCCGAATTGTTAATTTTGGCGAAGGTTAAGCTTCTTGTTCCATCTTAGACCTACAGCTTAACGTGGAATCCGAATCACGACCCACCGGCACCACGAATGGGCAGAAATTACAAAATCCTTGACCGGACTCGACCTCACGACCTCCCCACTCAGCAGCCCAGCGTCTTAACCACTAAGTTACCCAGCGTACCCATTTATCTGCCAACCAATTTTATTGTATGAAAAGATGAACAGCTGGGTTTGCTGCGCGTCGCCTGCCGTTACCGGGAATTGAACCCGAGACCGGTGAATTCGCAGTCAGCAATGCTAACCACTACACCATCGAAAGGGCGTAAGAAGTACTTTTTAATAATGATTAAGTCTAAAATATTCTCACCGCGCGTAGGCTCTTATAGTTTGATGAAAAGGAAAATTACCTTGTAGAAAACCTGTCAAGCGCGTACCTTTAGCATTCCTGTTCAAAGTTGTCGAAAATTATTCCTACATTTTTAATATTCAAAAATTGAAATCAAAAAATATTCCAGAAAATCTGTCTTGCTATTTCTGGGAGGAGTAAGTTCTATTTTCTGCTCATGTACAATACTTCCATAAGTACACTTCTTGGTAGACCTTCGTGGTGTCAATATTGTGTTCTTGACAAGACCTTCGTGGTGTTAACAGTGTTAAATGTCTTGAGTAGTATAGCCGCAAAAGGGGAGAGTGCAAGAATGTTGCAGGTTATTATGTAATGTTGCAAAGGGGGTGGGGGTTGTTGCAAAGGGGGTGGGGGGGGGACTTGGAGGCGGCGTTATCCCCCAAGAGAAAGGAGGAGGAGAGAAAGGAGGAGAGGTGTTCACCTGGCAGGAGCCAAGTGCACATTAAGACTTCAGCCGAGTTGGCGTTGTTTTATAGGCTCCTAATCAGCCAGTTGGCGTAAATGGCTTGAGTTGCCAGATACCGCGATACCATTGTATACATTATTATACTCCTAATCAGCCAGTTGGCTGTAATTGGCTGCCAGATACCTCTTTTTAGCAGTATTATTGTATACATTATTATTATATACGCCTAATCAGCAAGTTGGCTGTAAATGAGTTGCCAGATAGCGCCATGTATTCCGAAGACAGAGTTGCCAGATACCATTGTATACACTATTATAGACTCCTAATCAGCCAGTTGGCTTAGAAGGCTTAAATATTGCCAGATACCGCAATACCGTTGTATACATTATTATATTTCGAATACCGGTAGTAGAAGGCATAACAATAAACAACATTGCATCATTCTTTTTATTATAAATATATAGAAAATAAATATACATTTGAGGAATATGCGTATAACAGAAATATATACACATAATTATGGATATATATATAAAATAAAATATACATTTCAAATAAATATACACTTCAATAGAAATATGTACATAACAGTACAGGAGAAATATACACACACACACAATTATGGTGATATATAAAATAAAATATACATTTCAAATAAATATACACTTCAATAGAAATATGTACATAACAGCACAGGAGAAATATACACACACACACAATTATGGTGATATATAAAATAAAATATACATTTCAAATAAATATACACTTCAATAGAAATATGTACATAACAGTACAGGAGAAATATCAAGCAAAATATATATACAGTATATATATAAACACAAATCAATAGAAATATGCGTATAATCGGGGAAATGTCAAGCAAAATATATATATACAATTCACTTTTTTTTCAAAATACTAAACTCGGTCTTAATCGAGTTTACAATTACATCATTATTGCTCTGCATTACGCAGTATATGCGGCTTAATAATATTTCACCGCTTAAAGTATAGGGAAACCTGTATTCGATATGAAGGGCTTTCATATCGTTCAGTACTATTTTTGTTCCCACTTTACAACCGGTTGGTAAGTCATCTTTAAACACGTCTAGAATACAATCAAAAGCACGCACAAAGAGTTCATCGTTAGCTACATTATTAAACACAAGTTTATAAGAACGCTTTTCCAATCGAGGGTTTATTTCTACCGACTCGAGCTTTTCAATCGTGAACTCACTCAACATAGCGGCAATTGAAATAATCTTCTAAATCGTTACGACAACTGCGCGTTATATAAGAAATAGTTCTTCAGGGTGAACGGTGTAGGTGAGCTCAGCCTTGTACCGATCAATTGCTTTGTACCAAAGTTCATGGTATTTCAAAGAGTCTAAACTTTTTAAATAAACATCCAGCACTAGACCATTCTCACCAGCCCTACACTCGGTAAACCCATCGAGCAGAGCAGTGTATGCGTATTCAAGTACTGTATCAAAATAAAACATATCCGTAACACGCGCGTCTAATATAGGTTTCAGTTTACGGAATCCGACGATCTCAAACATTCTGTCGAGGATGAAACGGTTTCGCGTAGGAATAAGAGCGTTATTATCAGAAGCATTCTTCCACATCAGCCTTATATCAATGCACGGCCGATCGTTATTTATACACAACGTACATACAACGGCGTATGAGGGTGCGTCACTAATCTGCTCTCTTCTTGTACCTACGTTAGCAGGTATTTATAACGATCTTCACTCCACTTCTCAACTATCACAAAGATTCTATTCATCTCCTCGATACTTAAATAAACCCGTTTGTTTGTCGGTCTACATTCCGTTTCCAGTACATAGCTAATGGTACCGGAATTACGCCTGAACACGCGCAACGATTTCGTCACGGACACATCGTACGAGGCGTTGAGAATGCTGCTCAAAGGAAGTTCCATCGTGTTCGAAGAGCGCACGTCCACTCGGATCAAGCTCTGAGATAACTATGAGCCGTGTGAGGCACGCAGGTAGGCAGGAATGGTTCGACGGGCGGCTGACTCGATGATACGTGAATGGGCTTGTTCCGCGAGTCGAATTGTTGTACCGGTACAAGAATATCACTACCAGCCTACGCACCAGACATTTTGGATAAGAACTAGGAACATTTTACTAAACATCTCCACACTCAGGCGCACTATTTGAGAGGAACATATGTTCATATTTTTCCTTTCTGCCCATCAAACGATACTCGTCTCTAAACTCTGTTAAAAATTCACGCAGGGCACTAGCCACAACCTCACTACGAACCTCATCATGATATACGTTAATATAGTGATAAAAATACTTAAGATTGTCCATGATCACGAGATTCACATTTCCAGTCGTAGGGTATGAGTAATCGACATGGTGTAGCATGACGTAATACCGCTTGTCACACCACCCATCAGCAACACTCATTATCCATACCTGCTGCTTCTCTTCTACACGCGTTGTTTCTTTTACTTCACGGTGTATGTGAGACTTTATAAAGTTTAGCTCTGCAGTATACTTCAGCACATCGTCTGTGCAACGAAAGCCTTCAACGGTCTCACCAGAACATCCGTAGAGTATTTGTACATCTTGGAACTTCGCACAATCCAATGTGTTTTTAAAAGAGGCATAGGAGGGATGAATAGGAAGTTTTTCGGTATCCACCACATCCTGGCACTTTACTGAATACCATTTCGTAACGTTGTACAAGCAATATTAAAGGTAGCCATTTGAATACACGTCTGATCTGAATACACGTCTGATCTCTCGGGCTTACTGCGGTCGACTGACCACGCAGGGACTCCCAGATAGTAGCATGACTCACGGTCTTACAGTGGGCGGAGCTTAGAACTTTCACCTACACACACACACACACACAAAGGAGAAAGTGAAACGCTATTTGAAACATGATTTATTTAATAAACGAGATATTCAAGTTATATATATTACAAATACGATTTAATAAACGAGATATTCAAGTTATATATATATATATATATTTACAAATAGATACGATTATATACAAGACGTGTGAGTTAGAAGCATCATTGGTATCCAAAGGGTACGGTATCATAGGTACCAGGTAACTGGTAACGTTTCCTATAGGTGTTACGGCAAACCATCGTACCCCTAAGTTCCTTCACGCCCCCCAGCTTCTGCGCCCGAAAATTGTGGGTGCCTACAATTAGTTGGTGAGGTTCATCCAAACATACTAGATCCTTCAACGACTCAAAGTTAACAACCTCCCGATTCGCATGGTTGAGCGTAATACCCTTTGCCTTCACGATATATTTCATTTCATCCCCCACCCTGACCCGTACCCCATAAGTCTTAGGCTGAGGCAAAAGAGTCGGCGTATGCGTTGTCCCCATACTCATCCTTGATCTCATCAGTGAGCTCGCCGAGGAACTCCCCAATAGTGGGCATGTATTCACCCTCCCTCTCTGTGAATATCACGCTATCTGTATCGGCATACAATACTCTCCGCCCAAGAGAATGCAATAGACCCCAAAGTTTTATACGGGCGTAGGCTGTTGTGAAGCTGGCCACAGGTATGTTTGTAACCCTTGAGGTATCTGTGGCAAATTCAGTGTTGTTGTACTTTATTACGTAAGTATTACCTACATTTACGATCTCCATGACCTCTTTATCGGAGGCATTGGCATAATCCCAGACATCGCTATAACTTTGTGCCAAATGAATGCTCCCTCTGCCGGTATTCTGCGCAAATTTTCCCCATAGACTGTTTAGACACAACTTTGCACTAAAGCGCTTGCCAGGATTCTTTACAATTTGGACACGATCAAGTTGTATACCTTCGCGGTCGCGGTAACGTTGAATATAGGCAGACTTTTCATCTTCGGTATCAACTCCTCGCGGATACCCTGATGCCTCAACCTTATCCTTCAAAAAGGTGTTTATATATGGTGTGAAAAGGTTGGGTAGCTTCTGAAACCTCCACACCTCATGTATCTTCAGTATTCTATAACCATGGCGCACGGCTAGGGCCAACTCAGGACTTGTATATACGCCTCTGATCTTACGCTGGTGGGGTATATGGTTACATTCGCCGTTATCCTCTTCCGCGCACTTCACGCACAGGGGAAACATGAGCTTGTCGTCGATAACGACAGGTAAGATCGGCATCCATAAATTGCGTGGGGGGAGTACGTCTACGAAAGAGATCCCAAAGTAACGATCATTCAAATTTTTTGAAAATTCATTGATGGATGGTAGGCTAGGCCCCACCAGTTTCTCAGGAGCGCCCACGGGGTACGGATTGCTCTTCATCACGTATGGGTATAAAGAACAGAAATCGTAGTAATGGAGCTTCACGCCCTCCGTAGGTGGGAAGTATAGTCTGAAAGGATTTGTACGTCCTCCAAACAAGCTATCACCACATTTGAGAGGATCCAGCACCATTGAACGCTTGATCGCTTTTATTTCCTCACGGTACACCTCGTCTGTCTCCATCCGTGCATCATATTCATGCTCCCACAAGACTTTGTGAGTGAACTGTGATCCTATAAGTTGATCGCGGGTGCGGTCGATGCAAGACAGTCGGCAGGAGACCTACCGTTGATATCTCCGGTGACTCCGCACTCAGGACGGGGGCATCCATGCCACCAGCAACCATTAAAGGAGTACACAGTCTTCACACCAGTGACACGGTTTTCACTAAACCCATCAACCCAAAAAACACGTCCATTAATCTTAATGGGTACTTCACCCGTGTTGCGGGCGTGCTTTATGTATACAACTGTCTGTTGCTGTAGGTGTATGAGCCAGTAAATAGCCTTGTGCCCGTAACTGCGGGGATTGTTTCGGTGAATAATGGCTAAGGTGTCTTTCGACATGAAGTTATTCTTGAACACCGTAAAACATAATGATGCGATGGTGGTTGCGACTTGCAGTGGATCGCATTTGAAACGGGCTATGTACATCCTTCTAAAGGCCTGGAAACATACTCTAAGCACGCGCACATCATTCACGCAATAACGCTCACATTCATCAGCTATATTATAAGGGTTACTTTCATTAAAACTATCGTAGTATCGATCAAAGTCTTCACGTTCATCCATGCAGTCAAAATAATGTTTGGGGGGTGGTGGGCCTACGTAGTTTAAAGTCTCGCTGGTGAGGAAAGTGTATGGGAAGTATCCTTTGGAAACTTCAGCTGCTACTCCCATCACCTTGGGTAGCTTTGCTAATTTACAAGGTGTGAATAATAAAGTATCTTTAAATTGTACATGCCTCTTATCTGCATCTGTATTAATTTGTTGCCTCTTTTCAATGGATCACCTGTAAATATCTCAGAGGATTCGTGTTCAAGCAACTCCTTATAAAGGAACTGCGTGTCAAACTTTGCCCCGTTATGGGCGAGAATATACACAGTCATTTTTTTGAACTTGTCGGCTAACTTGACAATATAGGACACAAATAGTTTCACAGGACTATCGCTGACATTCGTTTTAAAAACGTTTGTCCGTTTACCACATTTGGGGCACTCGTCACATTCGATATCCATACACTCATCACAGATAGTCTGGCTCACAAGTAAATGTGGAATTACCTCTTTGGTTTCAGCGTTCGTATATGTTTCTATATCGTAGTATACAGTTATACAGGGTTATTTTTAGGCTGAGCATCTTTCATATAACATACATGCTTTACTCCATCCGCCTTATATTCTCCTGGCATGTAGGACAGTGAATTACGTCACACTTGTGCTTAAATTTTCCCCAATTATCCATTGTGTGAAACATACCACATTCACAGATTCTCATTTTCCTGCACGTGCCAATTGATTTATGGAAATCAAAACAGCTATTATTGAAAAATGTGCGTCTACACACATCACAGTCTCTCTTCTCAGTTTCAACTACACGGCTTTCACATTTGGTGCTTTTACACTGCTCACATACCATGTGACATTCTTTACAATGTCTCACTATATCATCCGCAAACTCGAGGCACCCCTTACACAAATCATGATGTCTCCCATATTTTCGACTTTTGTCATAACTCGCGTAAAGCCACCTTATATTACGGATGGGGAGATACGTTGTCCCTGACAATCCTAAAATAAGTAGGGGCCTTGTACGATCTCTCACACAGCTTTTAAAAACATACACAGTCCTACGACGATCATCCAACCCAAACAAACAACTATGCGGACATTCATTTCCTGTTCTACCCTTCTCAGCTCTTCAGGACCCATATTACAGTCAAATTCAAGTTCACAGTCTTCAGCTAGTTTACGGGCACGCTCCACGACTGTAGGCAACCAAATTTTTTTGAGTTCGTGTGTATTTTGTACAGTAAACATACGTGCTAAGAGTACTGCTATAAAGCCGCAACCACGATCGACGTTTATATGCCGTCTATAAATAGCTTGAGAATTGAAGTTAAGAGTATACGGTATGGCACTATGACCCGCAACACGGTATACATGGTCAATATTTACCGTGAAGTTGTCCATATGAAGGCTATACTACTTTGGGCGGCTTGCATTATACGCCCTAATATATATTCTACATCTTCAGTCGCCAAAACGTCTAAATGGCACTATCACCCAATAATCGTCTACATCACCGTCATCTGACCCGAATCCAAAGGACATACTCGTCCTGACTTCACGCTCGTCACGATTCTGAAGAGCAAACTCTATAATACGCTCTACAACCCGGCGTAGTCCGCGCTCAATACCATTGCTATACATGACTCTAGGGTCTACCCTGACTCTATACCGATTTCTAGTCAAGGCTGGGTTGCGGCTGCGGATCGCGCCAATTCCAGCGTTATACCATCCTCAACAGAACGGGGGCGGATGAATTAGTGGATATATTAGCGGAAGGTGCTGCTGATGGGGGCCCGTTGCGTAGGAGGTTGATGGTTGGGGCTTCTATTATTGTAGACTTAACAGAACGGGGGGCGGCGGATGAATAAGGGATATATAGGTGCTGCTGGGGGTGTTGTTGCGTAAGAGGTTGAGGGTTGGGGATCTATTACCGCTGCAACAGACGCGTATTTCGGTCGCTTTTATACCTGACGTGGGTATCTCTTACCTCCGCTTTGGACGTGTTACCGGTATCGCTGGTGAGGGTTCAGGGGAGGAGATCACAACTACACTGTCGTCGAGGTCATCCGTAATGATGGTGCTGCTCTACCTCATCGTCATTCACGGTTCTGTGGGAGAAGAAATATAAGGATCAGCACTCAAAATTTGTAATATTTGTAAATGACTCACTTAGGAGTGTGACGTGTTAGAAATGGACTCTGTAGAAAAATTCAGATTCACGAGCCCATCCACATGTATTATATCTGGACCTACAGGGTGTGGTAAAACTGTGTTTATGCTTAAAATCATTAAAGAAAAGGGGGAGATGTCTCGAAATTTGTGCGTAAAGTTATATGGTGCTATTCGGACGTATCAATCAGTGTTCAACGAGTACCAAGATGATATTTTGTTCCACAAAGGCGTATATGACGTTAATTCGTTAAAGGGAAATGAACATACAATCTGTAATTGACGATCTCATGTTGGAGATGGATAAAACGTTTGCCGAGACATTTACAGTATTCTCTCACCATAACATAAGCGTGTTCTTCATCAATCAGAATCTATTTTTCAAAAATAGATACATGCGCGATGTGTCGTTAAATACGCAATATCTAGTCTATTCGCGCAACGTAGTGATGTATCACAATTGGGGTATTAGCCAATCAAATGTTCCCGAATCAGCGTAAGGAGTTTTTGGAAGTTTATAAAGAAGCTACAAGCACGCGTTACGGATATTTGCTTTGCGACCTTCATCCGCGAAACACGTTAGAGTGCTTCTGCGAACGAATATATTTCCAAACGAGCCTGAAACGGTGTATATTCCAGAATGACAAAGAGACTAAGAAATACCGTGAATTAATAAAAATCTATCATGACTGCCTCGGGCAATGCAGCAGATGTTTATTAAAAATATCGATGCCGACTTTTTAAATGCATCTGTGAAATCTGTCTTAACGTTATAATTGCAATGTATCAATGAAAACCCATCAGAAGGCTCGCCTACGCCGCTACAAGAACATAATACGTGCACTCGCTCGTAAAAGCCAAACTGTAGCGAAGAAAAGCGAATTATTGTACAAACAGGAGGGTCATTTCTCCCCATCTTATTTTCAGTTTTTGGGTCCTTTACTGACTAGATTAATATAATGAAGAAAGTGGTAGTGATTCCCCACGAGGTGTACGCCTCACTGCAAAGGAATCCAGACACGTATCTAGATCCCCGTAAAAGCAGGACTTAAAAGAATGGAAAGCGAATTGTTAGCCCTATTAAACAGTGAAAAAAACAC
Organism: Bathynomus jamesi; assembly: GCA_023014485.1. Classification (NCBI taxonomy): domain Eukaryota; kingdom Metazoa; phylum Arthropoda; class Malacostraca; order Isopoda; family Cirolanidae; genus Bathynomus; species Bathynomus jamesi. The sequence goes on from JAJOZX010000156.1 coordinate 114,673, forward strand.
CTGAGAGAAAAGAATCTTATACCAAGAAGCTCTGCAGAAATTTCTTCACGAGTACGAAAATTATAAGAGCCCTACAGAGATTCCTGTGGTTATTAGGCACAGCACGGGGGACGATGGCGACATAGGATCTATACCCGACGACACAGCTGACCAACCAAAAAGATTAGCCACACAACATATCGAACATGTATTAAAAAATACCCTCCACTTACATTGAGGAGTAAAGGCTTAAGTCTTTATAATCTATTGAGTGAGGATCCGCCATACAATGGACCGATACAGGGGAGATCATTGTGGAAGGATCAAAGGTACAGGGATCGAATATCGTAGACATTGTCCATGATCTGGTGAGAAAGTGGGATAGGCCATCACCATCAGGATGGAAGCATATTAAAGCAAGACTACAACAAAATAAATGTCCCTAAAACATTGATAGGAATCTGAACAGGTTAAAAGACTTGGAACATGCAACGCCTGTGACACAATTGAAGGCGCCGTCACCCCGGCGGTAACACCTTTGAAGAGGAGCAAGAAGAGGTTAAACCAACCCTACCCACGTGCCTCTAAAATACGCAAGTGGCTAACGTATTAACTAAACGCTATTATGACATTTCTACCCCATCCTCTTACGGCGGCGTAGATAGACTGTACAGAAGTGTTTACGGAGTAGGAAAAAAAGATGTTGAAAGATTTTTGAGGGAGCAGGACGCTTATACGCTTCATAAGCCTGTGAGAAAAAGGTTTAAAACAGCCAAGACAACGGCTTCTCCTCGATTGATTCTATTTGGCAAGCAGATTTAACAGACATGCAAAGATATTCTGTGTATAACGATGGTTACCGCTACATTCTATTCATAATAGACGTGTTCTCTAGATATCTGTGGCTAGTTCCTCTGAAAAATAAATCACCTGAAACAGTTGCTAAAGCCACCAAAACGCTAATGTTAAAAGAAAACAGGGTTCCTGGCTATTTTTGTACGGATATGGGGAAGGAGTTTATAGGCCGTGCTTTTCAGAATATGTTGACAGAGTTTAATATCAGCTATTACACAACCAATTCTATACATAAGGCTTCTTTAGCTGAAAGAGTTCAGCGCACCATAAAGGAACGCATGCACCGTTATTTTACACATAAAAACACATACAGATTTCTAGACATTCTGGAATCTTGGCATCATCCTAAACTGCTCACACCATCGCACGATTGGGGCAACACCTAACGAAGTTTTAGAAGAGGTACGCTCCCGAGAAGAGATGGATCACCACCACCACCACCACCACCACACTCTGGCGCTCAAAAATTTCAAAAAATGATTATGTAAGGCTGTCGCGTTCGGGAAAAATTCGCAAAGGGTTTTGAGCAAGGATGGACAAGCGAGATTTTTAAAGTTAGGGCTGTGAGACCTAAAGGTGTAATAATGATATTACATTGAAGATTTGAATGGGAAGAAATCTCAGGAGGCTTTTACCGCGAGGAATTGCAGAAAGTTGCGTTTAATTTAGAAAAAAATGTGTTTAAAATTGAGAAAATTTTAGGAAGCAAAGGTTCAGGAAGGAGAAAAATGTACCTGGTGAAATGGCTAGGGTACCCAGAAAGCTTCAACACCTATAAAAAGCTGATGCAATAATGAAGCTTAAATAGTATGCAACATGCTCCTAACCATTTCTACGTCACACTGCCGTCCTCCTCGTCCCTGTCTGTACACCCTAACAACACGCTAGCCAACTTTGTAACAGAACTCCATGGGCACATTGAATTGGGTCGTGATTCGTATGAGGTGGGGATTTGCGAAATTCAGCTGGACACCGTCTTTTTAAATATTGAACATAAAGAAACCGTTTTTACGATTCTTAGAGACATTGACGAGTGTGAAAAAGCTGGGGTAGCTATGGATGAAACTATGCGCATCGCTCGGACTAAGATTACACGGTATTACAGTACAGAAGTAAGACTAGGGCCGGGTCAATATGGTTCGGCCGAGGATGTTGTGAGAGGCTTAAACGTAAGTTTAAGAAACTCAAACCTTACGAATGATTTAGTATATGAAATCGTAACAACCCTGCACATACACTAATCCTAAAATCAAAGACTAACAGACGTCTTAAAGAACATAGAAAGTTCAAAATTCTAACCAACGGCCGATATAGCGCAGCCTTCCAAAGAGACACATTTCACGAGACACAGTATAACTTGTCCAGATTAATGTATCAATTGAAGATGGAGAAATTGGCTGAAAGGTCCCCAGACATGTGCTATATTTACAGTAATATAGTGGAGCACCAGTTTTTTGGGGATACCCAGGCACGCCTGCTGCGCATTGCTCACATCCCCAACCATAGAGGAAGGAGTTTGAGTATTACATATGACAGGCCCCATTATGTGAATGTCGCAACTAATTTAATAACCAATATCACAATATATATAAGAACGATTGAGGGCGAAAACTTCCCATTCGGTAACGGGAGCTTAACAGTGAAGCTACACTTTCGACGCACTGAGTTATAATGGATAGAAAGCCTTTCACCGTCTATCGAGGGATGCGATACCAGCGCGGTAGTGGACTTGGATCCATTTTTTCATCCATACTACGTACGGCTGTTCCTTTGCTGAAGATGGGTGCCAGATACCTTGGAAGGAAAGCGCTACAATCAGGCCTTAACACTGCAGAAGACATATTGGCCGGGGCTAAACCTAAAGAAGCTCTAAAAAACATTTAAAGCGTACACGGAACGAAATCATCAAAGATGCAAAGAGAAAAATGCGTGGTGGCGGGAAGAAGAGGGCTCCCCGGAAGAAGAAGGGGTCACGTGGTATTAAACGTAAAAGGCTATCAAAAAAGAAATGCTGTAAGCGAATGAAACCTATGGTTGACCACTTTTTTGACTGATATAAGCTAAGGATATTGATCTCATGAATCATAGTTTGTTTACCACTTGTCGAGAGAGGAGTCACTATTTCGCCATGGCACGCTTCATCCACCCATGTAGTTCACAATGCTGTAAATCGGAGCTGTCCTTTTTTGAGCTCCCGCCAACCCAAGTTTCTATTGAGCACAGTGACTTTATTACAATTAACCCTTTAAACACAATTAGTTCACCGAGTGCACCTATAGAATTCGTGATACCCAGCTCAGGTCCTTACTTTTTTGATCCAAGCTGTGTGCACATGTACGCTAAGCTACGTATAGCCCATTCTGATGGAACGGCCTGCGATGACAAATATGCTGTATACCCTGAAACAAACTTTCTGCACGCCATATTCAACCAGTGTGACGTATATTTAAATCAGACCAACATATCGGCAGGCACGGGGTACTATCATCTACGAGCCTATTTGGAAAATGTCCTCAACTTTTCCAAAGAAGCGAAGGCTACCTTTTTAAGTGCGGAGGGATATTATCAAACTAAAGATGAAAATAGTATAAAGGACAAATTTAAAAATTCTAAAAAGAAAATATACGAGTGTTTTGGACGGTTGCACACAGATTTCACTTTCCAGGAGAAGTTGCTTGTGAACGGGGTGGATATGAAAATAAAGCTCACCCGCACGAGTCCTGAGATCTGCTTAAATCTGGATGCGAATCAAGAAGAGGGTGCAAAGTCCGTTGTGGTTCACATTATGGACACATACCTCCGCGTACGGCGAGTGAAATTAAGTTCACCAAAACAACTAGAAATTGAGAAAAATTTACTAAACGCTACAGTGAAATATCCTATTAACAGAGTGCAGATCAAACTATATACAGTTCCTGCAGGTTGGCATCGAAGCAGATAGAAAACATTGCCCTGGGAAATCTTCCTAAAAGGATATTAATCGGCATGCAGGACCACGCTTCGGTGAATGGAAAATATAAAAGAGTGCCTTTAAATTCGAGAATTTCGGACTTAAAAATATAACTCTATACGTTAATGGCACTGCTTTGGGTGGAACAATGGGTACGGACTATTCATCAGACGCTGTGTTACCTCTTTGTGCCAGAGCCTATAGTAATCTGACCCATATTGCAGGTGATTGTGATGAGCTTGGTAATGGGGTAACGCAGGAAGAATTCATTGATCAATTTAACCTTTATCCGTTTGACATTACACCTGACTTATCTGCTAGCGTAAATACCCATTTAACACCACAGCAGAGCGGTAACATCTCAGTGCGGCTGGAATTCGCCAAGCCTATAGACGCTCCTATTAGTGTACTAGTATATCTCGAATCGCAAGCCTAATAGAAGTAGATAGATTTAGAAGCGTTATCACTGACTTTTAAAATGGATGCTAATACACTTCAGAAAGTAATGGAGCGAGTCACACGTTCCAAATTTATCGGCGTGTTTGCGAAGAATGAAACATTGAGTTTGCCAAGTACGCGAGAATGCGGTAGTCTTATTGTGAACACAGACATCATCGGTAATGAAGGGATTCACTGGATCGCTGTCTATTTTAAAAATAGACAGCGCCTGTACTATTTTGATTCACTCGGTACTCAACCCTGGAGTGACCCTATTATTGTAAAATTTCTCGCTCAGTTACAATTCCCGAAGTTGTGTGGACCAAAGCTGGGCACTTGCGTTTTTTTTTTGCGGTACTGCGGTACTGCGGTACTACCGCACTACCAAACCGGTACCGCATAACGCAGTACCGCAAAGGATCGCTGAAAGTACAGCCTGTACTTTCAGCGATCCTTTGCGGTACTGCGTTATGCGGTACCGGTTTGGTAGTGCGGTAGTACCGCAGTACCGCAGTACCGCAAAAAAACCCGCAAGTGCCCAGCTTTGGACTGTGGACCCCATTTCGCATGCAAGGATATTTTACTAATGTTTGCGGAATGTACTGCGTCTCATTTCTCATGCATATGTCAAATGATAAAGAATTTATAAATTTTTTAAATTTATTTGACCCGTGTCACACTCACCGAAACGATGAAATGGTATGCAGACAGATAAAAAACCGTTTTCCAATTGTACGTACTCGTTGTATATTATAATGTTTTTGTTCGTATATTTGTAACGGTATATTCGTTTATTGTACTGATTTCTTTCATTAATAAATTTATGAAAATATATTGTGTCTTCTTATCCCAAAAAGATCGAAAAACACTTACATTATTTCCGTGTGACATTGTTGACTGATCAGTATACCCTCCCTATTCCGAGATTCTTCAAAAGATTGTATAACTCGTGTCAAATCCTCATCGGACCTTAAAGGAATAATGCTTTTAAAACATATACAGAGTATACAGACAGACAGATCCCCATTATGTGAAGATATCTTTGGTTCGAGGAGTGAACGCCATAAAAATTTCGATTTTAGCATAATGGGGAAATAACACTGATTTGACGAGATACTAGAACTCTCCATATATATATAAAATTCTAATTATAGACACTTACATTTCTATGGTAGTCCCTTGCGTCGGGTTGTAAGGAGCGTCACTGCAAATATCTTCTACGGTTTGCGTTGAAAATAATTCGCCACAATCAGTCGCATTGAAAAGACTAATTGTGGTTAATGCTGCAGTATCACGTTCTTCATACAAGTCTGGGGAGACGTACAGGTCCATGGTGGAGGATGTGTGACACTGCTGACTGATCAGTATATCATCCATATTCCGAGGTTCTTCAAAAGATTGTATAACACGTGTCAAATCCTCATCGGACCTTAAAGGAATAATGCTTTTAAAACATATACCGAGTATACAGACAGATCCCCATTATGTGAAGATATCTTTGGTTCGATTACCAATTTCGATTTTAGCATGATGGGGAAATAACATTGATTGACATTTTTGACTAGTATCTATTTGACGAAATACTACAACTCTCTATATATATATAAAATCGAATTATGGACACTTACATTTCTATGGTAGTCCCTTGCGTCGGATTGTAAGGAGCGTCACTGCAAATATCTTCTACGGTTTGCGTCGAAAATAATTCGCCACAATCAATCGCATTGAAAAGACTAATTGCGGTTAATGCTGCAGTATCACTTTCTTCATACAAATCTGGGGAGACGTACAGGTCCATGGTTGAGGAATGATTATTCACTGATGCGAAAATAGCTACTGTTACTCCCAACTGAAAATATCCCCTTTTATATGCACATTCGCCAAACTCCGCCCAAAAGACCAGATGTTCGTCGTGATTGGCTGCCGATGTAGCTGGGTGGAGCTATGACGTGTACCATTCCGCTATAACGGGTACGGACGAGTAATTGCATCTTTATATTTTCACTAATAGAATTAATGCTCTTATTCTCCTTTGAAAAGTATTTGGTGGGTGATTCGTATAGAACTTTTGATATTGATTCCAAATATGGTTTCAGAAGTTTTCTATCACCCATAGTTTTCGGGACGAGTAATTGCATCTTTATATTTTCACTAATAGAATTAATGCTCTTATTCTCCTTTGAAAAGTATTTGGTGATTCGTATAGAACTTTTGATATTGATTCCAAATATGGTTTCAGAAGTTTTCTATCACCCATAGTTTTCGGGAAAATAATATTTCCATTTACTCAATTTCCCGCATCATTAGTCATTAATGTAATCGAGAGGGTATAAAGAAATATATCATAATTATATTTTAAAAATAACATTCGGTTTCAACGTTAAACTGTAGGTCTAAGGTGGTCATTACACATAATAAAATAAAGTGGTTGGCAGATAAATGGGCACCCTACGTGTCCTAGTGGTTAAGACGCTGGGGCTGTTGATGGTTCCACGTTAAACTGTAGGTCTAAGGTGGTCATTACACATAATAAAAGAAAGTGGTTGGCTGATAAATGGGAGCCATACGTGTCCTAGTGGTTAAGACGCTGGGGCTGTTGATGGTTCCACGTTAAACTGTAGGTCTAAGGTGGTCATTACACATAATAAAATAAAGTGGTTGGCAGATAAATGGGCACCCTACGTGTCCTAGTGGTTAAGACGCGGGGCTGTTGATGGTTCGGAGTTAAACTGTAGGTCTAAGGTGGTCATTACACATAATAAAAGAAAGTGGTTGGCAGATAAATGGGTACCCTCTGTGTCCTAGTGGTTAAGACGCTGGGCTGTTGATGGTTCGGAGTTAAACTGTAGGTCTAAGGTGGTCATTACACATAATAAAAGAAAGTGGTTGGCAGATAAATGGGTGCCCTACGTGTCCTAGTGGTTAAGACGCTGGGGCTGTTGATGGTTCCACGTTAAACTGTAGGTCTAAGGTGGTCATTACACATAATAAAAGAAAGTGGTTGGCAGATAAATGGGTACCCTATGTGTCCTAGTGGTTAAGACGCTGGGCTGCTGATGAGGCGTAGTTCGGATTCCAACACAATAAAAGAGTGGTTGGTAGATAAATGGGTACCCTAGGTGGACTAGTGGTTAAGACGCTGGACTGCTGATGAGGCGTGGTTCGGATTCCACGTTAAACTGTAGGTCTAAGGTGGAGTGAAAAGCTTGACCTTCGTCAGAATGAACAATTCGGGCGGAAGCTAACCAAAGGTTATCCAAAGGGTATATATATATATATATATATATATATGGGATGAAATTCACAATAAAACACGTGAAATGAATGAATGCTGAAAACAAGGAGTGAGGTGAGGCTTTGTTTGATTTGACTCGTAGAAAGGTAAAATATGGTCGACCGAGTTGGGCAGATTCTCGGAAAACCTTTCCTCTATCGGATTATGTTTTGGGTATTTCCAACTTTCTTCGTTTCTTTAAATTTCGTTTTTCAATTTTCTTCGCAGGGATGAAGCTCATGTGTTTCGAATTGTATCGTCCTATAATCCTGTTTTCTATGGTTGGTTGGATAACTACGTTATTTGTTCCGTCTTTGAATCTTCCAATTGATTATCTATATAAACATAGTTATTTTATGTTTGATTCTTCCAACTAATTAACTGTATAAATATATATATTGTGGTTTACGTATAGTTTAAAATAATATACGCTTGGTATGATTTTCATAAAATATATATATATATATATATAAAATTCTGTTTTCTATGGTTGGTTGAATTATGGATAACTACGTTATTTGTTTCGATAAGTTCAACTTCAAGGAAGCTCAAGTTAATGTTATATTTTGCATATAATCCACTATATACATCTATTGTAAAACACTATATACATCTATATTTCAATTAAGTGTAATTATTTAATTCATCTACCATATTGTGGTACACAATGCTTAATATATATATTATATATATATATATATATATATATATATATATATATATTTCTATAATTCTGTTTTCTATGGTTGGTTGAATTATGGATAACTACGTTATTTGTTTCGATAAGTTCAACTTCAAGGAAGCTCAAGTTAATGTTATATTTTGCATATAATCCACTATATACATCTATTGTAAAACACTATATACATCTATATTTCAATTAAGTGTGTAATTATTTAATTCATCTACCATATTGTGGTACACAATGCTTAATATACAGGGTGTCCCAGGAGGAAATGTCATGAATGCACCATTTGACTCTTTGGGTATTTCTAAGTAGGAAGTATTATATCGATATGGGTCTGATTCCCAACCGTTACCGAGATACAGGCCTCTACATTTGGGTAATTAAAACATAATAAAAAGGCGATCTTAGATACTATTTAATGACACTTGTGGTTTACAAAACGTACAAACATACAATACACTATTGCACTTATTGCAGAATGGTTTCAAAGTGACCTCCTCCTTCTTCAATGCACGCGGCGAGCCTCCGATCCATCGAGTCTTGCCAAGGAAAACGCGGAAGTTCATTTCTGAGGTTTATGATCGGCTTTTTATTATGTTTTAGTTACCCAAATGTAGAGGCCTGTATCTCGGTAACGGTTTGGAATCAGGCACATGTCGATATAATACTTTCTACTTAGAAATACCCAAAGAGGGTTGAAAATCAGCAGAAAGAAAACGGAGTACCTGAGGTTCTACGAAAATCAAGACTCAGAAATTAGTTTAGAGGGAGCGAGGTTAAAGAGAGTAAGTAAGTTTACGTACTTGGGATCGACAGTGGCTGAGGACGGTGAGCTGGACACAGAAATAACACACAGAGTGCAATCTGGTTGGAAAAATTGGAAGAAAGTTTCAGGGGTGTTGTGTGACCGAAGAATAGGCGCAAGGGTTAAGGGAAAGGTGTATAAGACTGTGGTAAGACCGGCTATGATGTACGGGGCTGAGTCTTGGGCTATAAAGAAAGATCATGAGAAAAGACTAGATGTAACGGAGATGAGAATGCTGAGATGGATGTGCGGAGTGACAAGGTTGGATAGAGTAAGGAATGAAAGGATAAGGGGCACAACAAAGGTTGGAGAAATCTCGAGGAAGATACAAGAAAGTAGACTGAAATGGTATGGACATGTGATGAGAGGGGACGAAGATTATGTAGGTAAGAGAACGATGAATATGGAGGTGCATGGCAGGAGAAAGAGAGGCAGACCGAAGCGAAGGTGGATGGAGAAGGTGAGGGACGATTTGAGGGAGAAGGGTTTGTCGGAGGAAGAAGCCCAGGACCGGGCTGTGTGGAGGAGGCTGGTCAGAAACGCCGACCCCGCATAGAGGCGGGAACGGGCGAAGAGAAAGAAGAAGAGAAATACCCAAAGAATCAAATGGTGCATTCTTGACATTTCCTCCTGGGACACCCTGTATATATATTTCTATAATTCTGTTTTCTATGGTTGGTTGAATTATGGATAACTACGTTATTTGTTTCGATAAGTTCAACTTCAAGGAAGCTCAAGTTAATGTTATATTTTGCATATAATCCACTATATACATCTATTGTGAAACACTATATACATCTATATTTCAATTAAGTGTGTAATTATTTAATTCACCTACCATATTGTGGTACACAATGCTTATTAGAATACATGGTGCGATCTGGCAACTCAGCACCCCACTACAAGGCGTGATCTGCCAACTCAGCCAGAATAGAGGCTTATAAAAGATCGAGAAGCTGGTGAAGACTCATTCCCAGCTCGGCTCCAGCCGAGCAAGGACCTCTGGTCCTTCTTTTTTTGGCCCTTTGGTAAACCCCTTAGTGGCCTCTTAGGTTAGGAAAACGAAAATAATATGCCTTAAAGGCAACTACTCTCTCTCTCTCTCTCTCTCCTACAGGCGTCTCTCTCTCTCTCTCCTACAGGCGTCTCTCTCTCTCTCCTGCGTGTGTAACTACTGCATGTGTACATCCTGCATGTGTGCGTATGTGTGTGTACCTCCTGCATGTGTACCTCTCCCCCCTTGGCTGATTAGACGTATATAATAATAATAATGTATACAATGGTATTGCGGTATCTGACAACCATTTACAGCCAACTGGCTGATTAGGAGTCTATAATAATGTATACAATGGTATCGCGGTATCTGGCAACTCAAGCCATTTACGCCAACTGGCTGATTAGGAGCCTATAAAACAACGCCAACTCGGCTGAAGTCTTAATGTGCACTTGGCTCCTGCCAGGTGAACACCTCTCCTCCTTTCTCTTGGGGGATAACGCCGCCTCCAAGTTTCCCCCCACCCCCCTTTGCAACAACCCCCACCCCCATTTGCAACATTATATAATAACCTGCAACATTCTTGCACTCTCCCCTTTTGCGGCTATACTACTGTCTTGTCATACCTTAGTGATTACAACTTTATTTTTTGTATCGTTTACATCGGTTTTTCTTGTTAGAAAACAATAATTACATTTTTCTTTTTTTTTGGAAGGGTGGGCTTGGGGTGGGGGTCAACTTTTGTGTCAAACATTCATAATTCTTCTTTAAAACTTTCGTGGTAAACTTAATACAATTCGTCAAGTTTGGTTTATAATGTACATATTGAGGATCACTTGAAGATCAGGGGCCCCATTTATTCTTGTTTTTTGCTTTACAGTACTAAATATAATAATAAATTAAAATGAATGCCTGGTTAGGTCAACTGTACGCCCTTGACGATTGTTTTGGTTAAGTCGTGATATTTTCGTTAGTTTTAACGAAGATATCATTTGGTAATTGAGGTTGGGGGCCCTGATATTTAGGTGATCCCATAGTGACTTCAGCCGTGTTTAAATTAGTGTATGCATTTAATTGTATTAGACTGTATTTAGCTTTGGACTCTGAATTGGTTTACATTTTCAGTTAAATATATCGCGACTGGCGTTTGTTGGTCGCATTTAACCTTAAGTTGTACGACGGGATAAATTAATTTTGCCATAGTAGGTAATTAAGCCTACATAAACCCCCATTATATCAATCAGTTTGTGTATGTTTCGGATGTGTACTTAGGTTAGTTTCATAACATTGTTTGCAATGATATCTGATGGAATAAAGTAAGGTCCTAGCTAAATTAGGGATATTACTTTATTTCACAACGGAGGCTGTGTAAACAGCATTAAGTTTAGTTAGGCTAATCTAAACCTTTGCATTTCATGTAAACCCAGATTAACAAGTTTGATTTCAGCATCTGATATATTCATAGCCAATCTTTAAATAAAGTAATATCATGATTACAGAATTATTTCGCTAGGTCCTTATTTTTAAAAAAATACATTTCATTTAGTTAACCGCCACGGGGGGTAGGAGATACCGCAGCTCTTGGCACGACTAGTTCGAAGCCGTTATGAAGTTTAATATAAAAAACAAAGGCTTTAAAATTTAGACTTCGGCAGCTACTCCCGACTATAATTACTCTACTATACTGAAATGTATTTTATTCCTTGCGAAGGAGTCCTATATACAACTCCAAAATTAAAGGCTAAGTTATCTGAGCAAATTTCTGAAATAACTCTATCTAACTTTATCACCAGTATTAAATCTTTGGAACTGGACGACGATTTTCTCCATAAGAGTACACCACCACCTATTCTATCTTTATTAAAGTTTGTAACCTTTAATATGGTATTCGCATATAAAATACCTATCTGCACTTTTACTCCATGATTCAGTTATTGCCATAATGTAATTTTCAAGATGAACCAAGCAGGGTGGATTGGTTTAAACCACGGTTTTTTTGGTTTTCTGATGGGAATTTTTTTTTTTATGTATTTGCTTTTTATTCTCAGTTTTAATGATATTTTAATGCTTAGTATGAACGTAGATCAATGATATCAATTTCATACATGAAACCTAATAATGTGCTTATTTTTTAATTATGTTTGTCACACTGTCAACAATCAACATCATAAAAAAAAAAATGTCTGTGCTTTCAGCTAAGGTGTTTTACTACTTTTCAATGGAAATCCTGACAATAAAGATTATGTCCCAACCACTATTAAAGTATCAATTACACTACAACATTACATGCATTGATTAATTATCATAGTAGGATCAATCAGTGGCAGCCTGGCAGGTTTACCAACGCATCATCCTATTCCTCACCACTCCAAAACAAACGCGTCAAACGCATACCAAATTCGTACTGAATGGGTTGCAAACAATATAAATTTACATTCCTAGTCACCGCATTTGACATGTTTTGTTTGTATGAACATTATGATTACGGTATATCTAAAATCTGAATAGTGTTAAAGGAATTGTTTTCGTTATTATCAATATTATTTAGAAGAAAATAATAAACAAGCTGGTTTTATAATTTTGAGTGTAAGCATAGGTAATTTCTTTCTGGTAAAAGTTAGTATAATGCTTAAATAAAATAAAGTGAAAGATAAAATCACTATTACAATCAAACACTAACGAACCAAAAAAAAAACCATTAAAACCAAATAAGCCATTTTATTTTTTTAAAAACCAAATCTTTTTATTTTTTTTTTAAATAACCGTTTTTTTTACGACCCTGGAACCGAGGCTTTAAATTCATTAAACTTATTCTGTCTGTTTCTCGCATTAAAAAAAAAAAATTAAACTATTCTCTGCTATTCGTTCCTCTGTTCGCGTTAAGTTTCCCTGAAGCCGACAAGTTGCATTTCGAAACGATAAAGAACTATTTCGTCTTACGTACATCTAAGCTATCCATGAGTCCTGCCGTTTATCCTCTAAGCCAGTGGTCTCCAAATTTTTTTGATCACGCACCCTTTAATCAGCAAAAATAAATAACACGCACCCGTAATGAACATATATATAATCCTTTCATTATTTACTAGTAAGTTAATAGTATACAACAGAAATACGATAGGGTGAAGATATACTTACCAATATTATTTAATGAGAATGTGTCTGACTGTGCTTCATAATTTCTGAAAATCTTGGTTTGACACTTTGTGATACAGCGATTCGAAGGTCCGGTTCCAAGTTCAGTTTATTTCGATTCTTGGTTTTAATACCTATCACAGCAGAAAAAGACACCTCTCACAGATATGTAGATCCAAATGGAAGGAGCGCATCGTTCGCTGCGCTTACTAAATCTGGGTACTCATTTTTTAATCCAATCAACCAATTGTGCAGTTTCCATTTGAAATTCGGTTCGTAAACTTGTATCTTCCCTGATGTCAGTTAACTGTTATTTTAGAAAATAATGCGGCGATCTCGAATTGTGATATTTAGTTTGCTAAATTTTAATCGCAAGTAAGCGATATCGCGGATACTATCTCGCAAATTCCTAGGAATGACTCTGTGTTAGCGAGTATTTTCTTTCTCGGTCATCATCTTGAAATTCAAAAACTTTCTACGAAAGAACAATGATAAATCAGAATCATCAAATTTTCTTCGCGCACCCCACTTTGGAGACCATTGCTTAGTTTAAGCTATGGAATTCTTGGTACGAAAACATCTGTCTGTAGCTCCACTTAATTTCGACATTACTGTATTATTTCTAATCAATTGTATATATTTCTATCCTTAGTATGTGAACTGTCATTGTATTAATATTATTTGTCATATGGACTATAGTCTACCAATAAACATTTTCATTTTCATTAGGTAAATCCTACTCATTTATCAATCAACCTCCTGAGTCACGCATTACCTATTTCACTGAAATGAATGCCATCTTGAATGAACAGATCCGCCGAATCAAAGTCTGACCAAAAGTTTACGAATTCTACACCTTCAAAGCAGCAAGTCGCTTCTTTGATAGTATTGAAGTAAATTGCTTTACCTAACTACTTTTACTTTCAGGAATTCTCGGTAGAACCCCAGAAATTAAGACATCATTCGACTTCTCTTTCAAGGCTTTAATCAAATTTTGGTATTTGGCTAACAAATCTTCTATGCCGCTCTTAAAATTGTACAAATTGGTCCCTCCAACATGCAAAATTAAAAGTGGATTCGTTGTATCTAACTTTAAATTCTTTACCCCCACCACTGTTCTATCCTATTTCAGCGCTTGGAACATATAAAAGAACTATCTTTTCAAAGTTGTGTGTGGCCAAGCTGACGGCCAAACTGAACTAATATAGTATACAGAGTGGTAATGGTCAGTGTGACCAAGCAAGATAAGAATGAAGAGAAATTAAATAGAAGAGATGGAAAAGGGGAAAAAATGAAGAGAACGAAAGCGTGCGTAGAAGAGGTGTGAAGAGCTTGCAATTTTGGGGAAAAAAGCTGCATAATGCGTCAGTTTTGCAAAAACTTTGCAGAATGGTCAAAAGTGTTTTCTTCCTAAGTTAGAAGAAACATATTCAATGCATTCCACAAATCTGAAAGGAAATCTAAACAAAGATTTTAAATTTTTTTATTAATGAATATACAAATCATAAAAATTTACTTCCTTCACCTCTTACGTCACAATGTCCTGAAACTAAAGGATTAAAATAATCAAACAGTCGGATACAAAGACAACTGACCTATTATTATTTCTCCAAAATTCAAACTGTCACTTTCTCGATAAATTTAATCTTTCAGATGATTCAAGTCATAGCTAAATTAAACACTTGATTTCATTGCTTATTCCGTTATTCAAGTATACAGTATATATAAAATAAATAAATTCGGATATTAAGAAAAATTCAATATTAACTTTGTATATTTTCAATTCATGCAAATTTAAGCTAGAATTTTCCAGTTAACAATTTTAAAAATTCAGCAGCCATAATTAAATCAATTTATCACAATACAATACTCAAAGGTGTCAATTACCCGACATACTGAATCTCTTTTCAGTGAGAACACTCTTTTTCCCTAGTATGAATTAGATGTTTTTTTTTTTTTAAATTGGACAACACATTAAATCTTTCTACAATGAGAACACTCGAAGAGGTTTTCCCTTTTTTGGTTTATACTCTTTTTAGCATTTTTAATAGCTGTAAGTGGGGCTTCCACCCGAAGCCAAACACTTCAACTATATCTTAACTTGGCCTAGCGTTGATTTGCCGCTCGGATTACGGTCTTTTCCTTTCTCCAATGGTGAATTCGGAGATGATATTTTAAACCGGACAACTGACTACATCTTTTACCACAATGAGAACACTCGAAGGGCTTTTCCCCAGTGTGAATTCCGAGATGATTTTTCAAATTAGCTAACCGATTAAATCTCTTTCCACAATGAGAACACTCGAAGGGCTTTTCCCCAGTGTGAATTCTGAGATGAATTTTTAAATGAGCTAACTGATTAAATCTCTTTCCACAATGAGAACACTCGAAGGGCTTTTCCCCAGTGTGAATTCTGAGATGATTTTTTAAAGTACCTAAGTGATTAAATCTCTTTCCACAATGAGAACACTCGAAGGGCTTTTCCCCAGTGTGAATTCTGAGATGATTTTTTAAAGTACCTAAGTGATTAAATCTCTTTCCACAATGAGAACACTCGAAGGGCTTTTCCCCAGTGTGAATTCTGAGATGATTTTTTAAAGTAGCTAACCGATTAAATCTCTTTCCACAATGAGAACACTCGAAGGGCTTTTCCCCAGTGTGAATTCTGAGATGATTTTTTAAAGTACCTAAGTGATTAAATCTCTTTCCACAATGAGAACACTCGAAGGGTTTTTCCCCAGTGTGAATTCTGAGATGAATTTTTAAACTGGACAACACATTAAATCTCTTTCCACAATGAGAACACTCGAAGGGCTTTTCCCCAGTGTGAATTCTGAGATGAATTTTTAAATGAGCTAAGTGATTAAATCTCTTTCCACAATGAGAACACTCGAAGGGCTTTTCCCCAGTGTGAATTCTGAGATGATTTTTTAAATGAGCTAACTGATTAAATCTCTTTCCACAATGAGAACACTCGAAGGGCTTTTCCCCAGTGTGAATTCTGAGATGATTTTTTAAAGTACCTAAGTGATTAAATCTCTTTCCACAATGAGAACACTCGAAGGGCTTTTCCCCAGTGTGAATTCTGAGATGATTTTTTAAAGTAGCTAACCGATTAAATCTCTTTCCACAATGAGAACACTCGAAGGGCTTTTCCCCAGTGTGAATTCTGAGATGATTTTTTAAAGTAGCTAACCGATTAAATCTCTTTCCACAATGAGAACACTCGAAGGGCTTTTCCCCAGTGTGAATTCTGAGATGATTTTTTAAAGTACCTAAGTGATTAAATCTCTTTCCACAATGAGAACACTCGAAGGGTTTTCCCCAGTGTGAATTCTGAGATGAATTTTTAAACTGGACAACACATTAAATCTCTTTCCACAATGAGAACACTCGAAGGGCTTTTCCCCAGTGTGAATTCTGAGATGAATTTTTAAATGAGCTAAGTGATTAAATCTCTTTCCACAATGAGAACACTCGAAGGGCTTTTCCCCAGTGTGAATTCTGAGATGAATTTTTAAATGAGCTAACTGATTAAATCTCTTTCCACAATGAGAACACTCGAAGGGCTTTTCCCCAGTGTGAATTCTGAGATGATTTTTTAAAGTAGCTAACCGATTAAATCTCTTTCCACAATGAGAACACTCGAAGGGCTTTTCCCCAGTGTGAATTCTGAGATGATTTTTTAAAGTAGCTAAGTGATTAAATCTCTTTCCACAATGAGAACACACTTTCCCAGCAATAGGATTCTGATTCTGAGATGGAGGAATATTTTCATAACTTTTTCTATTTGCACAAAAATCTTCAACACAGTTGTTAAAAGTTTTATCAACATCATTATTATACCACTGATTTCGATTGTTATTTTCATCCCTTCTTTGAAGTAACGTGTAGGCAGGGCCTCGGTAAATATCTTGCCCAATATGAATCCGTTTTCTCGCTGACTGAAGTTTTTTCATAAGGCTTCGTTTGGCTGCAAATTTGGCAAACGATGACTGGCATTTTATGTTCCATTCTGCAATTAGGAGGGATTTATTAAGTAAATAATAATAGTACAACTATCAAATGAATGACGTGTGTGAGAACGAATCACACAGAATCAAGGTCCAGTTGCAAACTATTCCTATTTTTTATTTATTTCTCATTAAAAGAAGACAGGAAAGAAAACCTGAAAATTAATATGAATAACAGGTTATTATAATATATATATACTACATACAGGGAAGAGTTGAAAAATCCTCCTCGCCTAATCCACACTGGAAAGTGGTTGTTAAGGAATTTATGCACGTTAATAGCATGATGGGCCGGTGCATTGTCTTGCAAAAATAACTGTTTACAAGGCTCACTTTCTCAAGTTCGGGAATTAACCAATGGGACAACATCTCCAGATAACTTTGACCAGTCACACTCACATCGAAAATATATGGACCAACAATCAGTTTACAGGTTACACCAGTCCACATCATAACATGGGGAGGGTGTCGTGCTTCTCCCTTTACCAATATTATTCAACTCTTCTTTCCGTCATGGTATTTTCCCTGACGTACTTAAAAAGGCGCGAGTTTGTCCAATATTCAAATAAAGAGACAAATCACTATCTTCGAATTATAACATATATCCATCTTTCCACCTACCTACATTAGGGAAAATATCTGATAAACTTGTGTACACGTAACTTTCGAAATATTTCGAGAAAAACAGCCTCATATCGAAGTACCAATTTGGATTTTGAGAGGGCCAATAAACAGCGACGCGATTTCAGCCGTATTGGACGTACTATTTAAAACCCTCAATAATAATAGTCTTCTGTTCTCTTGTTTATGGACCTTTCAAAAGCCTTTGATACAATCTCCCACGAGATATTTATAAATTCTCATAATGGTGTAAATAACCTTGCTCTAAATTGATTTAAATCATACCTATACACCAGAAGCCTATACATCAAACATAATAACACCACCACCACCACCGAACTAAAAATCACACAGTTCCACAAGGAAGTATTTTTTGACCCCCAACTATTTCTGATTTACATAAGTGACTTTTACAACTCAGTATATCAGGGAGGTATCATCCGCATATTGGAAAAGGCTTCCAATATGCGGACGACACCTCCCTGATATACTCAGCGATCTCACATCCCTCAACTCAACGAACGAGTAAATAGACACATCGGAAGAATATGCGAATGGCTGAAACCCAATAAATTATCTTTAAATAAAAACA
Source organism: Bathynomus jamesi (assembly GCA_023014485.1). NCBI lineage: Eukaryota > Metazoa > Arthropoda > Malacostraca > Isopoda > Cirolanidae > Bathynomus > Bathynomus jamesi. Next base: position 133,014 of record JAJOZX010000156.1, read on the forward strand.
AAAAAACTTCCTCTTCCTGCTAATCACAAAAAAGAAATTAATACCAGACTTCAATATTATTGTCGACTTGCAATTGATATCGTGTGTCACTGAAGGGAAATTATTAGTTGTGCTTGATGAGAAACTACCCTTTCGTCAACGTCTTGAAAATATAAATCATGGACTTCAAAATTCTCGTTTATATTAACAAAATTGCATTCCCTTCCCACAAATACACTTAAACACTATTCTTCTCTCTAGTGTATCCACATCTCGCATACAATATTATCGCATATGGGAGTGCATGTGACTACATCATCAAAAACATGGTTTAATCATAAACCAGAAGAGAATTATTAGAAAAATAAACAAGTGATTATTATGCTCATACATCAGGAAACTTCAAGCATTTACATAGTTTTATATTGGTTTCGTTATTCGTTGTATTTAGCCCCTATTATAAGTACATGTCCTAGCCTGTAAGTTCCTTTTAGTCTTTTAAGTCTATTATAAAATTCTATAAACTCTTGTAATCATATCAATTACTTTGCCGTCTTTGATGTAAAGACTTGCATCAAAGATTACACTTGTTTTACACATTTAGGAAAGTTTTCTTCGTAAGTGCTATTCGCAGCACTACAGACAAAGCCTTGAACTATGTTAACCAAAGACTCGGGGAATTACACTGTATTTTCAAAACAAGTATAGTCTTTGATGCACGTCTTCGCATCGAAGACTACAAATTCACATTTAATGGTCAGTATTATGAACAGGTTTTTTGGGACGGCCATGGGTAATCCCTTGTCGCCCTTCCTCTCCAATATGTATATAGAGTTTTTCGAAATAACTTGCATTCCATGGTTACGATACGTCGACGATATTTTGTGTATTTGGCCCATGAGGCGTGACCTGGATGACTTCCTCGTTCAGTTAAATAATCAAGTTCCCTCCATTAAGTTTACTTTCGAAGTCGAACAAAACAACTTGATTCCATTTTTGGATGTGCATGTACATTAGGGTTATGACATTTTTATAACCTCATGTTCCTGTATCATAAATCGATGAACCTTTGCCCCCTGACAATGAAAATAACAGTTTTTTCGATATATTTTGAAAAAACTTCACCCCAAAATAAAAAATAAAAAATTAATAAAATAATAAATATTGGTTGCTCCTTGGTATAGCTATTGCAGATGGGTCTCTGTTCCAGTGATTTTCCAGAGTATTTAGTGCTTTTCGGTATTGTTGCAAGATATTGGACAATTTATGATAATCATCAGGTAACCAATCGAGAATGGTGCAATGCAGCTGTCTCGAATATACTAAATTTGCTTTCGGGGTGACTTTTTTTTAATTCTGAAGAATTAGGCCCTTTTTTTATTGTTTTCAAGCAAAAGTTCATCGATTGTTGATACAGGAAACAATATTTATGACAAAAAATTAAAAAGTCATAACCCTAATGTACATACGGAAAGCTCAGGTTTTAAGTTTAGTATCTATCGGAAAAAACAAAATTTATCCTCTGTACATTTTCACTGGGAACATGACCCCCATCAAGGAAGCTATATTTTTTTCACTGCTTCTCCGTGCTCTTAGGATCGCCAGTCCGATATACATGGATGTTGAGTTAAAAAATCAACAATACTGAAAGTGATGTGTGTTACCCAGCTGCTTTTTTGGAATTCTGTCTTAATAAGGAAAAACGAACTTTCTATTGTGTGAATAATAACCCTCGCACTTTGTCGAGGAATATTTTAGTACTTTCACTTTTCCCAGGTATTTTAGGCATTGCTAATGTACTTAAATTTTTTAACATTGTAGTATTTTCATATGACAATATTGTGAAAATTGTCATAAGGAATAGATCTACCAAAAGGATACTTCAAGACAATTTTAGTGGGTGGGTTAACCGTAGAATACTGAACATGGGTATAATATACCCGAACGCCATGATGTCACACGCATTACGTGGTGTTCCCGTGGAGGCAGGCAGCTGGTATCCTTAGTAGCTTCAGTCTGTCCCGAGCCCTGACAGAGGTAGGTCATGTCGCTCCGCTCCGCGCCCTGGAATTTTCTATAATCATGTGATCGGGTACGGTATACCCGAGTTCAGTGATAATAGTAAAAGAAAAAATTGGGTATATTATACCCGAGTTCAGTGTTAGTGTACAAAGTGCGAGTGTACTAATTATTTATTTTCCATTTCAGGCTGTGAATAGTATTTCAGATAAACTATTATACCATTAGTGAGTTATCCTGACCATAATGGCTTCCCATTACCATAAAAATCCAACTGAGGAGGAAGTGGATGCTATTCTTTTTGGACTCAATAGTGACGAAGAAAGTGATGTGTTAGAACATGAAGAGCTTTATGATAGTGATAATGATGTTGACTTTGTGGCTAACCCAGAGGATATGAGTAGTGGCATAGAAACTAGTGACTCTGACACAGACCAAGCACCCTGTCGCAGGCAGAGAAAGGGAGCACGTGGTCGGACTGGTAGGACTAGGTGTCCCCATCCTACCACCTCGCCTGCCACCCCTGCTGCTGGCCCTTCTGCTAACCCTGCTGCTGGCCCTTCTGCTTACCCTCCTGCTGGTTGCCCTTCTTCCTACCCTGCTGCTGGCCCTTCTGCTTACTCAGATGACCCTGCTGCTATCACCCCTGCTGCTGCACATCCTCCTGCTTCTGCTCCTCCTCCTGCTCGCCGGGGACGACGACGACGCCGTGATGAGGATGAGGACCTGCTTGTTACTTTTCCCACGACAACAATGAAAAGTAAATCAGGCTTTGTGTGGCACACAAGGCCGCAGGTCTCCGCAGCAACACGAACAGCAGCAAGGAACATTATTCCACCATTCACGCCCGGTCCCACCCAAGCAGCTGCTCAGGCCACCACCCCAGAGCAGTGCTTCAAGCTATTTTTGTCTGATGATATCATAAATGAAATAGTGGAGTGGACCAATCAGAAGATTGATGTTGTAGCCATCAAGTACAAGAAGAAAACATCCACTGTGCAGAGGACAACAGCAGCAGAGATACGTGCCCTGCTAGGTGTGTTGGTGTTTAGTGGGTACAGGCGTGACAACCACCTGTCCACAAAGGAATTGTGGTGCCCTGTTTCGGGGGCTCCATTCTACAGGGCAGCTATGTTGGAGGTTAGATTTACATTCCTGTTGACCTGCCTACAATTTGATGACGCAAACACACGGGAAGAGAGGCGGGCCGACGACAAATTAGCCCCAATCAGGAGTGTGTGGGACAAGTTTATTGGCTACTGTGAGGAACACTACACACCCAACGAGACCCTCACTGTAGATGAACAGTTGCTGGCTTTCAGGGGTAAATGCCCCTTTAGAATATATATACCAAATAAGCCAGCAAAATATGGAATAAAACTTGTCTTGGCAAATGACGTCAAGAGTAAGTACCTGTTGACAGGTATTCCTACCTGGGGAAACAGGGAACTCGCCCAAGAGATGGACTGCAGCTAGGCCATATGTTTACGAAAGAACTTACACGACCCTACCACCACACCAACCGCAACGTCACCACCGACAACTGGTTTACATCTGTGCCACTAATACACGACCTTCTCCATAACTGTGGCATGACACTGGTGGGCACAGTGAAGGGGAATAAGAAGGAAGTACCAGATGCGGTGAAAGATAAGGTGACCCACACGCCAGGTAGCACCGCCTTCCTCTTCACCAAGGACATGACGCTCGTGTCCTACATGCCAGACACGACCACAAAAACGAAGAATGTCCTCCTGATGTCGTCGATGCACACGCAGCCGACTATGAATGAAAATGGAAAGCCAGAGATTATTCAGTTTTATAATGAGACAAAAGGAGGAGTCGACACGTTCGACCAAATGTGTGCCACGTACAGCTGCAGCAGGAAAACGAAAAGGTGGCCGCTGTGTCTCTTCTTTGGCATTATAAATGCAGCTGTTATAAATTCCTGGCTTATCCACAAGGACAACGCTGGCAGGGTAGGAGGCATCCAGCTGAAAAGGAGAACATACATGCGGGAGTTAGCCTTACAGCTGATCAAGCCCTCAGCCGAGAACCGCCTGAACGCCCCTACTCAGCACAGGCAAGTCAGGCAAGTCATCAGCAAAGTGTGCTTGCTCAACCCCTCTGTCATGGGTGATGTTGCAGGGCCGTCAGCAGCAGAAATGAGGGAGCCCATGGTCCGCTGCTCCAAGTGTCAGTCGAAGGCTGACAAGAAGACCCGCTTCAGGTGTCACGGATGTCGCCTACCTGTCTGCCCAAGCCACTACTACCCCTACTGCACCGACTGCATGTGAGGCTGAGGTAAGTTATAATGTTCCAGGAATATACCTAAAACTATTATTTTTATTGTAATAGTCTTCATATATCACTTAGTACTCATTTGCAGGGGGTATCATAGGCTAAAATCGCATTATAGTGAATAATAAGCCATTTTTCGTGTACTAAAAAAGGGTGTTGTTTCCACCTCTTCCCTACAGTTTGCGCATGGACTGGGTACTGGAGATCCCCTGTGAGCAGAGGCAGCATACCTGGGAAGGGTTTGGGGAAGTTTGGTTGAAATTGATGGAGCCGTTTTTTTTGGTGATTTTTTTCCCAAAACTTCTCAAATGTTTTTAATTTTTTTTGCTTTTTCAATATTTTTTTTTCTAAATTCAGTACGAACCTTATTTGTATGAGTTAAGAGTTAATATTAGGTTTAGTAATAGTAAGGTGCATTAACTTTAGTGTGTAATTGTTAATTTGAATAAATATGCATATTTACTATTTTTTTTCTATTTTCCAATGTCGGGTATAATATACCCATGTTCAGTGTTTGTGTGACTCAAACATGTTCAGTGTTCTAGGGTTAAAATAGGATTTTTTTTTAATTTGTTTTTGATAAAAAAATAACATTAAATCAAATGTATATATATATATATATATATATATATATATATATATATATATATATATATGTTTATATTTCAAAAGTCCCGTCACCCCCTGCAAAATGTACATATCAACAATTTTATTTTTGTGTGATTAATTGAATTTATGCGCGATTCATTGACATTTTTTCTTTTCCAGGTATTAGAGTTGTGTGAACAATGGCAGACCAGTGCCCTTACACACTCGAGGAAAGGATAGTGATTAGCACATGGGCTCATGAAACATCACATACTGGCAAAACGATGCATGGTATCCAGAATAATTTCAACACAAGATTCAATAAGGCTGCACCACCAAACAAGACGGTATTACGCTGGGAGAAAAAGCTGTTTGAAACTGGCTCCATCAAGGACAGACCACGGTCGGGAAGACCAACAACGCGAGCAGAATAATGTGAAGGTGTGATTGCACCGGTGGCTCGTTCACCGAAAAAAATCACTTCGGAAACGATCACAAGAACTTGCAGTCCCCATGTCAACAATGAGAGAGTAATTAAAGTAATTGTTGCTAATGACTTTGTTCTTAAATTACACCTACCACACATAAATACAATTAATCACACAAAAATAAAATTGGTATTACAATATGTACATTTTGTAGGGGTTGACGGGACTTTCCGAACACCCTGTATATGAACATACGAGTATATATTTGATTTGATTTATTTTTTGTGATCAATTACAAATACAGAGAAAAACTATTTTAGCCAACTCACTAAAATTGTCTTAGAAGTAGCCCTGCCTATAATTCAAGCATTATCTATAACATTGGTTGTAAACAATGCGACTCCTTTTATATTGAACATATGGGAAAAGATTTGAACATGCGTGTAAAACAACACTGACATTCCGCAGAACGGGACAGTCGTCCAATGCTCTTTTTGTTCATTTGTCAGAGTTGTCCCATTGTATCGACTGAAATAATTCTTCAGTTTTGTTTCACTCAAGCAACATTGTTAACAAACATTCTTGAGTCTGGTATTACTCAACTTACAAACAATTTCAATATTAGCCAGGGCCCTTTTACACTCAATCCTGTTATTTTTAATTCATTCAGAACAGATTTAGATAAGAAGGGCAAGGCGCTAAAACTTTGGTGGCTATTCCACGTGAATTGTGTGCTCTTCCAAAAATATTTTTTGCACCAATCATATTATTATTATATTTTTTGTGATCTATATATAGTCTCAATCTCGTTTTTAATTTCAGTGTTCCTGAGGATGTTAGACAAAAGCGCTTGGGCACTATTTCGTGTTTTAATTTTCCTTCGTGGTTATTTTCACCATAAATATTATTCACGTGTTACTTTCGTGAAATAATTTTCATATACCAAAGGTATATACATCAAAGCTAAAAAGCAACTAAGCAAACTTTGAGGTGTGAGGGGAAATGAAAAAGCAAAGAAAAACTTGTCGAAACACACAAATTTAGCATGTACCTGTGAATACACATACATGAAAAAGCTTCACAGTCGCATATTTTCATTCATCATAATTTTTAATCCAGACCAGGCATGCAGTAATTTTTATTTGTAATTACAATAATTGATTGTAATTACATTTTTTCATGTAATTGGCAAGTTACCTAAATCGACTACCTAAAATGTAATTGTAATTAATTACATTAAGAAACCAAGGTAACTGATACAATTACAGTCAATTACATGAATATTAATTATAGTTTAAACTACTCGCTCAACATGTTTCAGGGAGCTTTCTTTCGAAATAAAATGTTCCAAGTTCCGGTTTTTGGCCCTTATTATTTTGATAAAATAAATGCAAAGTTTTTTGTCTTACATTAGTTTATCTTTGGTTTCATTAGACCACATCACAAACACGTCCACTGTCGAATTGTCTATAGCAAGAACTGCTTAACGAAAAATACAGTTCTATGCAATGTGTGTGTGTGTGTGGTGTGTGTGTAAAAAAAAAAAAAAAAAAAAGGTACATTTTATTGGCCTAATATTATCTAGTTTTTATTTAAGATGTTGGCCATACATTAAAATGGAATTGAAATATGTAGGTAGAAAAGCACGACATAAATCAAATAGTTTGTATTTATGAAAAGAATGAAATTCTTTGTAAATGTATTTGTAATTAATAACTAAGTAATTATAATTAAGTATTTCATCATAAACAGTTATTGTAATTGAGAATATGTCGAGTAATTGTAATTAATTACATTGACCAAATAATTGCCCCATACCTGATCCAAACACCTCAAAGCCCTAAACTGAATTAATTTTCACTTCAGGAATTTCATATCAACATTATGCCTAATTTGAAATTTATTAATAAAAATAAAAAAATATTTAAAATTATGTCAGAATATTATATAGTCATTATACATTTGTTTAACAGAACATACGCATTTTTATTTTATGGAACAATCTCTCGGCTTAAAGTTGCGTGTACTTATTAATTATATGAAAACTTAAAACTAAGCTTAACTTCAGTATATTTCGCATGTTTAATATTAACTAATATATTAACTAAAGGCGATACTAAACACGCACAATGAGAAATGAAAAAAATTGTGATCAAACACAATGCCTTTCCTAATGTTAATCATAAACTCATAATTATCCGTTTTCTAGTTTAAGACTAGTGTATTCTTGTGTATGAAGTTGAATCGGGCTTACATTAAAAAGCAAGCGTGTTGTATACCGAGTTACTTTACCTTATGAACCTTATGTTGTTTCGTGCGTTGGTCTCTCTTCACACGGAGGTCAAGCTGGTGGCCCCGCCTCTAGGTCTGGCCTGGTGGAGGAGCGAGTTGCTTTCTTGCGCTCTCCACCGTGCATAGCCAGGCACGCCCGGCTCACCTGGTAGTCCTGAGCCAGGCAGGCATCCAGTCTTTTCTTGAAGACTTCAACTTTGACCCCAGTTACGTTTTTGAGGTCCTTAGGAAGCTGGTTGAAAAGTCTTGGCCCCCTGACAACCAAGCTATTTTCCTTTAGGGTTGAGGAGGTCTCTTGTCGGGCCTTTAATTTGGGAACACTACACATTCTGCCTTTCCTATTTTCCAGTGTTGTTTGAATGGTAATTGGGTTTAGTTTTAGGTTTGGTACCAGTTTTTCGATCATTTTCCATATGTAGATTATGATGTACCTCTCTTCTTCTTTCCAGTGAGTACAGATTTAGTTTACGTAGTCTTTCCCAGTAGTTGAGTTCTTTGCAGCCATCAATCTTGGCTGTGAAATGCCTTTGCGTTTCTTCCTTTTTATATGGGGACGTCAAAACTGAGCAGTATTCAAGTTTTGGTATAATCAGTGTTTTTAGCAGGGGAATCATTACTGTCCTGTCCCTTCTCTTGAAAGTTCTTAGTACCTGTCCGGCGACTCTTTTTGCTTTATTTATCGCTATCTGATTTTGTGTTTCGAATTTCGCATCATCTTTCATTATTATCCCGAGATCAATCGCTTTCGTGCTTCTCTGAATTTCCTGTCTATCTGGAGCATAATATGCAGTCTAAGTTCTTCTTTTCTACCATATCTCAAGAGCTGAAATTTCTCGGCGTTGAATGACATGTTGTCTTCTGACCATTTGTATATTTTGTTCGTGTCCCTCTGCAAGGCCTCCACGTCATGTACATCGCTGATTTTTCTGCTGATCTTTGTATCGTCTGCAAAGGATGTTACTATACTGTTGCTGTTTACTCCGCTGTCTATGTCTGTTAACGTGATTATGAACAGGAGTGGGGCCAGTACTGTCCCTTGTGGTACTGAGCTGCGTACTTCCGATTCTGATGATGATGATATACCTTGAATTTTGACGACCTGCAGACGATCTCTAAGGAAGTTGTAGATCCATTTTCCCACTTTGCCTGTTATTCCCATATATTTAATTTTGTGTGCTATTATACCATGGTCACATTTATCGAAAGCTTTAGCAAAATCTGTGTATATAACATCGTAGTTGTCATTGCCTTCCAATGCATCTAGGATATTGTTGTAGTGTTCTATTAGTTGTGATACGCATGATCTACCTGATCGGAATCCATGCTGATTTTCGTTGAATCTTTCCCGTGTCTCCAGGAAATCATAAATTTTCTCTCTAACTATTCTTTCAAATACTTTGGTGAGGTGGGACGTCAATGACACTGGTCTATAGTTCTTTGCTTGAAATCTGTCCCCTCCTTTATATATATAGGGACAATGTTTGCTCTTTTCAAGATGCTCGGTATTTCCCCAGTGTCTAGGGATCTTCTCCATATCCAGTATAAAGGTGTAGTTATTTCATTTTTACAGTTTTTAATCAATAATGCGTTCCAATTGTCCGGACCTGCAGCTGAATGTGGTTTCATTTGTCCTATAGCTCTCGCTACATCTTCTGGTGTAAAATCAAAGTCTGTTATGTACTCTCCTTGCAATTCCTCTTCAAAGAATGCATTTATGTCAGGTATCGCTTTGTCACTTTTTGGGGTACTGAAAACTGATTCATATTGAGCCCTCAATGTGTCAGATATTTCTTTTGGATCGTCGGTTAGTTCATTATTTCCCGTCCTCAAGGGCCCAATAGCGGCGTGCGTTTTTGTCTTCCTTTTTGCATAGCTATAGAAGTATTTTGGAGTTTCCTTTATTGCTTCTATCGCCTTTTCCTCTTCCCTCTCTGTATGGTCCTTAATCAGGGCTTGTATTTCCCTATCGATACCCTCCAGTCTTTCTTTTATTGCTTTCCTGTCATTATCTCCGCAGTTACCTAACTTCGCCTCCACTCTCTTTCTTTTGCGGAATATTCTTCTCTTTTGCCTCTCTAGCCAGCTCCTCTTTCCTTTTGGCTGTGATTTCGGAGCATATTTTTCTAAAATTCTCAGCGTTTTTTCCTCCAAGGTTGTTAGCATTTCTTCAGTTGTTTTATTCTCGAAAATTGTTCTCCATTCTATTTGGGCCATGTGCGATTTGATTGCTTCCCAATTTATAGTCTTCGAGTTTAAGTTAAAGGCCCAGAATTTACTTCTTTCCACAATATGTGTATTGTCTTTTAATGCTGTCGTCATATTTGTTGATATCTCGATTAAGTTGTGGTCTGAGATAATGGTTGGGGTTATTTTTATATCAGCAATCAAGTTCGTGTTATTCGTGAATACCAGATCCAGGCAGTTATTTCTTCTGGTATTTTCTCTTATCTCCTGTGTCAGCATAAACTCATTTGTGAGAGCCATCAACATTTTTGCTTGCTCCTGGTCTTCTCTTGTGCCCCCCTTGTCCTGGTGAATATATATATTCCTATCCACTTTTTTGTATTTTATAAATGGGAAGTTAAAGTCTCCGCAGATCATTATATTGGGGGATGGAGGGTTTATGGCCTTTATTAACTTTCTGATGTCATCAATGGCCTCCGAGAATTTTTCGGTTGGGGTGGTTGGAGGTCTATAGATGACTATTACTATCAAGTTTAGTTTTTCTATTTTCACTGCTAGGAGTTCCACATACCGTAGCTGTTTGATTTACTTATTATTGTCTCTGTCATATGACCTTCCTGTACATATAAAGCACAGCCACCTTTCCGTCTCGTCGTTCTATCCGCTCTTTGTAAGTTGAAGCCCTCTATATTTATCTCTTTCTTATCAATACAATGTTCGCAGTTTTCACAATTTCCTTGGCAATCTTTAAGATGAGTTTCTGTGAGGCATGCGATGTCCGCCCTTGTTTCGTCCATAAATCCTTTCAGGTACGAAACCTTATTGAGTGATTGGTTTGGTCTTATTCCTTGAATATTAGCCAGGACAATTTTTATGTACTCTGTTTTTCGTTGCCCCTTGTGCATTTCAAGTTCGTTTTCCTTCGATATCGCTTGATTCGTTGCCCTATGATCCTCCGAAAGAGATCCGTTTCCGCCTACTTGTATTGGTAGCTTCTTGCCCGGTAGCGATTTGGCTCGGGGGTTTCCAGCTGTGTCAACTGCATGTGGATGACGTTTAGCATCCGTAAGGTGTCTGCGATGTTGAAAAAATTTTCTTGTTCGCTGATTGTGCTCCTGTTGTTGTTCCTATTGTTATTTTTATTCCTATTTTCATTTAAACCTTTTCCTTTGTTCGTTGAGTCCGTCGGGAGATGTTGAGAGTAGCATTTTTTACCGAATTTGCAGGTTCCATATTTTGCGTAAGTCCTGCAAATGTCCGGGTGGTAGAATTTACATCCATCTCTAAATTTACAATGACCATTATTATAGAAGAAATTGTATACTGGGGGATGTTCTATACACATTGTCCTCTTTTAGTTTCCGATATATATATATATAATATAAAATGCAAACCCACAAGAAAAAAAATGATTCCAAGGCCTTTCGTGTATTCAACTATACACACACACACCTCTGATTAGCTTCCGCCTGAATTGTTCATTCTGACGAAGGTCAAACTTTACACTCCACCTTAGACCTACAGTTTAACGTGAAATCTGAACCACGCCCCACCAGCAGCCCTGCGTCTTAACCACTAGGCCACCCAGGGTACCCATTTATCTACCAACCACTATCTTTTTTTTTATTGTGTGGAAGGATAAACAGCTGGGTTTTACTGCGGGCCGGCTGCCGTCACCGGGTCTCGATCCCGGGGCAGATGGATTTGTAGTCAGCGACGCTAACCGCTACACTACCGCCTCACTACACCACCGAGGTGGTATATATATATATACACACATACATACACACACTATATATTTTGGTGTCCAGATAAAAAATTATGAACAAAAATGATAAAAGTTATGAGCAAGCATTACTGCCTTGGTCACACTGTAAACATAACATTGCTGTAGTTAACAGGGCTGTGAAACAAGGTCGTATTTTATTGATTATACTATATATACATACAGTATATAGGAAATGTTCAAGAAACTACGCAATACACTATGATAATAATGATGATTTATCGATTTGGGTTTTAAGACCAACACAATAGCAATTTCGATTATGTCTGCAAACATATCGAGAAAGGAAACTTGATTGAATGGTATTAAAGAAGTCCTAGTGAGACTGTCACATGCTACCACGATGAAATGACAACTAGCTGCTTATTTTTAATAAGAGCGCAGTAAAGCCTAAAGCTTAAGGGCCAAATTAAATAAAATAAATAGTCGAACTTCACAATTATTCATGTCATTGTACATTGAAAAATGTATTTATTTTATTAATAAAGGTTATTCTATCTATCTATCCATCTAGCTATCATTCTAAGATGTAAACGGGAAGTAGTGAATATGTACTATGAAATATGTATTATACTATAATATTAATGTACTCGTATTAATCTTAAAAGCTGGTTGAGGCTGAGAATTTCAGTTTCTGACACTAGATTTTTATCTCATTAACGAGTCAGTGGAGTTTTAAGTCGGAGGAGAAATTCAAATTTCACTATAGTCAGTCACAGTAAGAATTTTATATTTTTATTTCAATGAAAAATGTCATGCCTAAATTAAGGAAGAGGCTGACACTTTCGTTTGCTTAGCAACCACCCAAAAAGTCTAAATCCGCAGGTATGAGGTGAAATAAAAAAATATTAAAAAGGGCATTTAACCCCTGATTTACCTTCAAATTCGTTGACTGAACTGGCTTTGCTGTCCTCCAACCGATAACCCAATTCTTCACCATATTCATCCCCGTACCAAACCATGAGTTCCATACCCCTGGAATTAACCAGTTATTTTTCAAAGAATATTCTCTTCTAATATGTTTTAAATTATTATTAAACAAATTATACACAATACAGTGATTAAAGGCCCAGCCATATAACATGGCAACGGCATTTCTAATTTTTTCATTTCCTACTAAGCTATAATAATAATGTAGTCGGAATTAAATACACAATTAGTGAAAATGTACTCGCCGTAATTTCACTAAATAGCGTGAACATTTGTATATCCAAAGCCAATATTCTCTTTAATCATGTGGGGATTGGAGCAAAGTTAAAAATGTAATAAATTCATCATGTAACATCTATTATAAATGAATGACTAGTACGATAATAGAAAAGAAACACACTTACTACAATTCAATTTTGAAAGGTTTCCCCTCATTCACAGGACGGCCGTCAACGGATTCTCTTAAACTTTGCTACCACTTTGATGGCTAAACATATTTACAGTTTATTCCACACGAGACTCCAATAAATGATAAAACAACAACATACTGGTGCGGACCTTGTCACCTAGTCCTTTGGACCGCGACCCTTTACTCATTTAAAATACAACTTAGCAGAAATGCTCTTAATTAAATTTACCTTTTAATATCGGTCACAGTCTTGTAGTAAATATCTCCTTTGTACTGAAATGCTACCAAATTAGTTTCATCGTACGTTCGAGAACAATTAACGAAGCGAAGCCAATTGCTCACAGATGAATCTACGGCATCTACGCACTTCAAGGGATATGTTTTGTTTCGAATCTGTCAATAGCGTGTATTCATACATTAACCAATGACCCATTTCCCATTCTCAATGGGGTGGGCACGATGCTTGACCTCGGGGCTGAAAACACTCCTATCAATTACGCGCGCACAAAGATGCCAAGCTATCACCACTAGGAATAAAGTACCACACCCCAATCAAAAGAATCCAGCGTTTACTTTAATACCTCTAGTGACACGTCAGGCGAGACCAACATGCACTGTATATTTCCACAGCTCACAAACCGTTCCCACTCCTTTGTTTCTCGTGAACTCCCGTACCCCATTTTTATCAACTAAGTTTATTCACATTTATTAATAATTAATAATAATAATTACATCTTTCCACCGGTCTTCCTCCACTGCTCACACCTATGCACTAACTATTATAACCTTTTTCACAGTTCTGTCATTCATTCTCTCCACATGGCAATACCAACGTAGCATATTATCCTCCATTCTCATCTCCGATGTTTTCAATCCACACCTTTCACGAATATCCTCGTTTCATGAATAGTCAATCTGTTCTACACCAACCATACTTCTTAAATTGTTAATTTTCAACTGTTCTCACTTTTGACAGTAAATTGACATGCCAAACAAACGTCTCATATCCATGTACCAATATGTTTCCATGTAAACCTCTTGCTGTATCTAGTATCTACACCACCTTTTTCGTACCAGCGCTTTCATTGCGCCCACGAATAGCTAGTCATACTTCACTCGACTTTCACATTCGAATGTGCTTGCACCTCTTCTGTTAATTAAATACCCCAATATTTAAATTCTTTCACAATCTCCAAAATTCCATCATGCACCACAATATTACATGCTGCATCTCTTTTCCCTGAACAAGAACCTTACTCTAACTTACATTCACTTTCAGTAATCTTTTCTCACATGTGTCAATAAAATCTTGTCACTGTTCTTCTTAATTCATTCTCTGATTCCCCACAAGCACATCATCATACATCAGATGCAAAAGCTACCACTCGTTCTCTTCTAAACAATCTTATTCCTCTCTCTAGCATTCTTCTTGCTTCTATCTCATGCGTTACTCCATTCATATACACATTAAACACCAAGGGTGACATCACATAGCCCTGCCCTACTTCAACATTAGTAATGAATCATTCACTCACCTCATCCTTAACTCTTTCAGAAGCATAACTACCTACAAAAAAACTCGCTTGCTTTTAACAACTTACCACCGACATCATACATTTTCTTCTATAGCCATTCACGCACCATTTTACTTTCGCATTTAATTATTTCACATATTTCATCTATTCCTGCCAAATTTCCTTTCTTCAACTTACATGCTGCTCATTTAACTACTTCTAATGTAAGTGTCCGTAAAACTGTATACCACTCCTTGGTATACACTTTTTACACACGTCACCAAAGCCATCTACATTCACATTTGGCTCCTTTTCATTAACCAGCTCACTAAAATACTCTTAAATCTCTCGCGTATTTATCTTACACAAACAAATTATCATCCTTATCTTCCATTTTACCAGTCATTTCACCTGACTAAATTTCGTATTTTCCCACTTTCCAGAATAAGCTTCTATTCTTCACATACTGCTTACATCTTCCTTGCCAAGATTTCACGTACTCTTTTTACTTCTTTTTACCACTCCCTTAATATCCTTCTTCCACTCTTAGTACAACTCATTACATAATTTCCTTTCATTACTGCCAGTTTGTATCATTCTTTTCCAGACTTTTTTTCTTAATGCATTTTTTACCTCATTCCACCATGCAGTCGTCTCTCTCTTCACTCCATTTCGTATACACACACACATTCATATATCAAATGTTGTCTTCACTAGACATTCCTTATAAACATTCCACATATTTGTACATTCATATGTTCATTAAGGACTTGCTTACTCTTCTTCTATACTCTGTTTCCATCCGATTCAAATTCAACCTTTCAACTTTTATTCCCTGTCTGTCCACTATCTCTTCCTTTTGTATCAAATAACAATCAATTTAATTTCACGCAATCAATCATATAGTTTGGCAAACCATCCCTCAACCTCAGAACAAATTTTCTATCACATAACCCATCAGCATATCTTTACTCACTAACATAAACTATCAATCTTGTCCATTCCTATTCTCCCTCTCTTTCTATACCATGTATATTTATGGCTATCCTTGTGCAGGAAGTAGGTATTTGTAACACGCACACGCTTCCTTCATACAACTCTTTTATTCATTCCGTGTACATCATGCTTCCTAGTCACTCCAGGCTGTGTCAACTCTTACTTTCACATTCAGATCGCCCATTATAATCCTTCTATACACATTACCAATGCTTCCAACCATATCACTTACCACATTCCAGAATTCATCTTTTTCTTCTAAGCATCTATCAACACATGGCCCATATGTTACAATCACCTTTCCTTTCACTTTCTTAAACTTAACTCAGCAGGAAGATAGTCTATCATTAACACGTATGAACACATTTAAATGAGAAGTATTATAAGGTTTTCCAACCTACAAAATCTTCAACATTCTCTCGCAATCACTAAATTAAAGTTGAAAGAGAATCATTAAAGTTCCCAAATTAGTGCCAGACCCCTAAAACCACAAACTTAAACCTACCCTCCATCCATAGCCCGACTCTTCCCCTTGCGCTACGTGTTTTAAAACCCTTCCTTCGTACGGACCAAAAAGGAGACCGTTAGGAAGGTGAGCATTCGTCCAAACGCCTTTCCCCGCTTCCTTCACCTTCGATGTGGAGATGGCCAATGGCCAAGGAGTCGAAGTCTTCCCACGGTTAGCATCACTCCCATCCCTTGGTACCTGAGGAAACAGATTAAAACACTTAAAAATGAAGTATACATGCTGTAAAACCCTATCTTATTTGTTATGCATTAAATTAATAATAAACTTGCAACATAAGTTATACATAAGTTATACATAAGTGTTTCCTGTTACATTAAATCATTTCATATTCCAGAACAGAGATGAATTCTTGTAGTTAAATGTATGGCAAAGATAATACAAGATTATAATATATTTGCTTATTTTTTCACAATAAAAGTTTTATATATTTACAGAGTTGGTTGATTTAAATCACTGGTTTAAATAAAATGATTTTTTTTTAAATCACTGATTTAAATCAGTATATGAATAAAAAAAAAAAATGATAAAACGCGAAAACTACTAATTAATCACTACAGTATAGCTAATACATAAAGAATGGTAATCAACATCGTTTTATTGAAAAATAAACAGCAATGTTATAGAATTTACTTATAGCTCTATTCATTATTGTGACAAATTAAGATGTGTTAACTTTTTTTTCAAACATTAATTAAAATCATAATAGCCACTGGCCTAAAGTGAATAAACATTTGTAGAACATATTTATTATTTCTATAAAGCATCAATATTTAATTTCAATTTTTATTCCACTGATTTGATGTAAAACAAATATTTTCATTTCTAGAAGATATTTAAGGTCATCCGGTCATGATTGTTTAATTTGCTGACCCAAAGCAAAGAATTATGGAGTTAAAACTTAAAAAATATATATATATTTCTAAATTACAAATGAAAAGTACAGTATAGCTCTTCAGCCCTAATGCTGATTGAAAGTTTTGAAAAGGAATACTAATTTTGCAGCTTTTGCAGCTCAAATTAAATAAATTGATTTTATACAGTGTAGTGTAGCTTATTAAATGTATAACAAAAACATGTTTTTTTGAAGATATTGCCATTTTATCCTAATTAGAAATTGGATCTATATTATAAAAATAAGAAAAGAAAAACAGGTGTATAACATCTTTATCATTCCATATATATAAAGTATTATCGTAATATAGTAAGAATCCTCTTTTAACTGTTAGCCTAACCCAAGTGTCGCCCTTGATTTACTTGTACTCACACGGTGCTCATTGCAACAGCTTTTGCACTCTAGGCCTACAATAAATCTTAGATATATTCACAAACTGGCACTTTCCGCATATTGCAAAGGTGCAATTTCTTGTCCAACCTCGAAGACGACTTAGCTGTTTAAATAGGTTCCATGTATATTCCCCCCATGAAAATTCCACCCACGAAAATTCCCCCAAGTAAATTCCACCCAAGGAAAATTGCACCCAAGGAAAATTGCACCCACCCAAAGAAAATTAGTTTAAGTTTAAAATGTGTATTATTATTTATAAATTTATTTCAAATTTATTACAGTAAAAAGTAAAAGATTTATAAGTTAAAGATATATTAAAAACAATTATTCGACGTTTAATGAAGATTGTATGCAATGCTCTTGAGGAACTCTAAACTATCTGTATTATTATAGCGCTCCACTAGTCTCTTCAGTCTTTCATTTATGATCTGATAGGTTTTTCGTGCGGGTCGCGGGTAGCAAAAATTAACCAAACTATCACGACTTAACTTAACCAATCGTCAAGGGCGTACAATTAACCTAAAAAAATAAATAAAAAAACAATAATTTTTTTTTTATTTATTTATTTTTATATATTAAGAGAAGAGGATTCTTTATACTGTACGGCATTGACGAATTTTCATGGGTGGAATTTTCATGGGTGGAATTTTCATGGGTGGAATTTTCATGGGTGGAATTTTCATGGGTGGAATTTTCATGGGTGGAATTTTCATGGGTGGAATTTTCATGGGTGGAATTTTCATGGGTGGAATTTTCATGGGTGGAATTTTCATGGGTGGAATTTTCATGGGTGGAATTTTCATGGGTGGAATTTTCATGGGTGGAATTTTCATGGGTGGAATTTTCATGGGTGGAATTTTCATGGGTGGAATTTTCATGGGTGGAATTTTCATGGGTGGAATTTTCATGGGTGGAATTTTCATGGGTGGAATTTTCATGGGTGGAATTTTCATGGGTGGAATTTTCATGGGTGGAATTTTCATGGGTGGAATTTTCATGGGTGGAATTTTCATGGGTGGAATTTTCATGGGTGGAATTTTCATGGGTGGAATTTTCATGGGTGGAATTTTCATGGGTGGAATTTTCATGGGTGGAATTTTCATGGGTGGAATTTTCATGGGTGGAATTTTCATGGGTGGAATTTTCATGGGTGGAATTTTCATGGGTGGAATTTTCATGGGTGGAATTTTCATGGGTGGAATTTTCATGGGTGGAATTTTCATGGGTGGAATTTTCATGGGTGGAATTTTCATGGGTGGAATTTTCATGGGTGGAATTTTCATGGGTGGAATTTTCATGGGTGGAATTTTCATGGGTGGAATTTTCATGGGTGGAATTTTCATGGGTGGAATTTTCATGGGTGGAATTTTCATGGGTGGAATTTTCATGGGTGGAATTTTCATGGGTGGAATTTTCATGGGTGGAATTTTCATGGGTGGAATTTTCATGGGTGGAATTTTCATGGGTGGAATTTTCATGGGTGGAATTTTCATGGGTGGAATTTTCATGGGTGGAATTTTCATGGGTGGAATTTTCATGGGTGGAATTTTCATGGGTGGAATTTTCATGGGTGGAATTTTCATGGGTGGAATTTTCATGGGTGGAATTTTCATGGGTGGAATTTTCATGGGTGGAATTTTCATGGGTGGAATTTTCATGGGTGGAATTTTCATGGGTGGAATTTTCATGGGTGGAATTTTCATGGGTGGAATTTTCATGGGTGGAATTTTCATGGGTGGAATTTTCATGGGTGGAATTTTCATGGGTGGAATTTTCATGGGTGGAATTTTCATGGGTGGAATTTTCATGGGTGGAATTTTCATGGGTGGAATTTTCATGGGTGGAATTTTCATGGGTGGAATTTTCATGGGTGGAATTTTCATGGGTGGAATTTTCATGGGTGGAATTTTCATGGGTGGAATTTTCATGGGTGGAATTTTCATGGGTGGAATTTTCATGGGTGGAATTTTCATGGGTGGAATTTTCATGGGTGGAATTTTCATGGGTGGAATTTTCATGGGTGGAATTTTCATGGGTGGAATTTTTATGGGTGGAATTTTCGGTACACCGTTTAAATAGCTAATAAATTACTTCATGTTATTAGTGCTACAGGAACTTTGTAGTAATGTCTAATTAAGAATTAAAATATTTTGTTTATAAGAATTTAATAATGTTTGTTTAATAAAGAAGATAATAATGTTTAATAAGAAATGTAATTACGTTAAAAAATGGTTTGTTTATAAAATACTAATTGGCGACACTAAAGAGCGGCCCAAGCGGAGACTGGACTGGGCAGAAATGCCCTTCAGTTATCGGACGGTGTTAGCGAAATGTGTTTTTGTGTATTACGATGTTTTTGTAAATTTATATTATTTCGTCTCTCTCTCCGACTAAAATGTTAACGTTAATTTCCCCCTCGCATTACCCAGTTTGTCTAAAGTGTTTCGGTATAAATAAAAAGTCAGTAAAGTGTAATTAAGTGTATAATTAATCCCCCGTCTCCCTCGCCTGGTTCAAATTATAATGGCGCCCACCGGCTCAACCGTCAGCCGCGTCCGTATAAAAACGCAGAGAAAACAAGTGATAATAGAAAGTAAAAAAACTAATGAATTATAAAAGAGAAGGAATGGGAATCACTACAACTTATAGGAATGAAAAGGATCTTTTTTGACTTCTTGTTTCAGTGTATCTTGAACATGGGGGGGGGGGGGGGGGGGTCAAATGATTTTTTTTTATTTAAAAAAAAAATCAAAACAATCACCAACCCTGTATATTTACCTCTTTATTCAAAAGGAGCAGCAAAGGATGGAAGGGACACTCTCCTTCATAATCCTGATTGCAATTATCACAAACTGAAACGCAACACCAACCTAGATTTATCTTCTCGTCTTAGTACCCTACTTCCTCGTAAGATGAACTTGTCAGAATATTAATTCAGTATTTATCTGTTTACAAATACTCTCACCAATTCATTAGAAACAAGTAGCTCATTTATTTCATCCTATCTACTTTTAAATCTATTAATAAGAATTCAGATTAAAAAAACACTAAAATCTCTGAAAACTTACAAATGTAATCATCATCATTACACACATCTTCGAAGTAACTCTTACGACTGCAACTTCTTTTAGGGTATCTTCTCCGTTCATTTTCAGAGTTGGTGCTGTCAATAAGAGGTTCCTTATTTTGCGCTACACACGCTGGTCTCACAGTGGAAGGAGTAAATTCGCCAATCTACGTGGAAATCACATTTACTATTTGTTACCTGCTACCTTCGTATTAGAACTCAATTACGACATTTATAAAAGTACCTTTATACTGCAGAAGGAAAAGTCAGTTCTGAAAGTCTAAGTAAATCTAAATGTATTCGAACTTATATAAATATATATCATTTAAGAAACGTACAAATACTCCAAACATCTTGATCAAATTTTGTTGATAAGGAATGCTTAAGAAACTGAACTACAGTTTTTTCCATTCTAACTTCATATTGAATGAGGTTTTTATTTTAACATTTAGGCGTGGCCATTCAAAAATTGAAATGACAATCCCGACTATATATCTGTAAATATGAACTCTGACGGGAACAAAGAATTCCCACTAATTGGGAAGCCTATGAAACTACATTATTAAAACTGCATCAAAATTACAAATGCCTTTCAGATGGAGGAAAACATAGCTACTTCATCGCATAGCACTTTTACAAATTATGAAGAGCGGCGCTCACTTTTGGCTATTTATTTTAAACACATGTGGGTGACGTCTTTCAAGTGTTGTACAGTAAGTGCTTCATACACAAAATACTTCAAACATAAGAATTTGATCTGTACTTTTTCTTGCAGGATAAAAATATCACACTCTATAATGCGTAACAAATATAATAATAATAATTCACACTCTAGTGACACTACACTAATATTGAAGGCCTATTATGAAAATATAACGTATAAGTAATTATAGTAGTAGTAATGTTTAGAGCCGTTTATCCTTCGTAACATCTAAGGTCATATAACGTCGGGGGACCTACAGCTTTACGCGGTACATCATCTAAACACAGAGCGCAATTACCCGCTGATCTACCAGGAAGCGGTGTTACGACGTGGCCACGACGTAACCCTTAATCATAATGGTGTGTGTGTGTGTGTGTGTGTTTGTGGTGTGTGTGTTACAAGTACAACCAAACAACTGGATTTATCTTACTTTAACCTTATGTTCTGCAGCTGGTTCTAGGGTGATAGAATTCCATAAAGATTTCAAAGACGACTGAGAGGAACTCAAAGAAGCATTAACTGCCGCAGATTCATCGTCAGAAAGAAATTTTTCAGGTTGAAACTCTGGCCACGATTTCATAGCAGTTTTGATTTCATTTGTTGTTTTCCTAACACTTGAATTCAAAGTCCTGAAGAATAAAACAAATGGAAAAGTTACCTGACAGTGTAAGCACCCTCTCAAAATTAGTACTGTAATATGACTATATACATCTTACAGTCCTAAAGAATATGCGGTGGCACTAACAATCATAGCACTGTACATAATATACCGTTTTGAAAGTAATACATACAAACAAACGATAAAGACTCGTGCAGAAAGTTACATGCCAGAGTCAATAGATCACAGTTACAAAGCCTAGTCAATTAAAATTTAACAAAGATCAGAAGTAGCCTATAA
Source organism: Bathynomus jamesi (assembly GCA_023014485.1). Lineage (NCBI taxonomy): Eukaryota > Metazoa > Arthropoda > Malacostraca > Isopoda > Cirolanidae > Bathynomus > Bathynomus jamesi. The sequence continues at coordinate 154,922 of JAJOZX010000156.1, forward strand.
CTAGGTTGGCCAACGTAAGTAAATCGCTCTGTCTACAATTCGAAGTACAGAACACAATTATACTTCCAGTCTAAGCAAAAAAAAAAAAAATTTAAGAAATCAGTAAGCGTACTTCTCAACCCTTTAACGACTGGTACAATTTGGTATCGTTTCAAATACACGCATTCATAACTTAACACTACAAAAAATTCCGGTGTTGAAGATTTACAATACGTGGTTCAAACCAGCAAATAATTTATGCTTTACCTAGGCCTATACCTAAAAATATACCGGTACTCTACGAAAGGGACTGGCCCAAACCCAATCTACGATATTATAATAATAATTAAGAATTTACATAACCCCCTTAACCCTTTTACGACTGGAGGGACTTATCGGCCTACCGATAAAATTATATAATTGTATTATTGTACAGTGTAATGTTTCTATAAATGCTTCTACATGTTTATACAGGTGTCGTTTAGTTGTCAGAAAAGGAACTCGAGACGTGTACATTTTCAGTGACTAGTTTACTAGTTTTAAAAAAGAGTAAAACCCATACATCATCATTTAAAGAAACGTATACCAGTCGTTAATGGTTAAATCAAACCCAACATTGGTTAGGATATATCGTAATTGAATAGTTTACAGGGTGATCCAAAAAGATGTTCCCCCAAATTAACTTTTAATAAATAATTTTTGGGAACACCTTTTTGACTCGCTCTGTATATCAGAAAATCGTAACAAAGTCTACCGAATAAAAAGTTAAGGTATTTAGTTTTATGACCCAACAGATTTTGGACAAAACAGTGATCCGCCCATTTCAAACGTTGGGCCAACCAAGGTCAAATGTACACTACGCTAGGTGGTCGTTCTACAGGGTGTCCATAAAGTCACTTATCATAAGAAAATATTTATTTTGTTTTATTTATTTGTTCGAAATGATTCCCACCAATCTCAAAACATGTTTGTAAACGAAGAAGCAAGTTTCTTTGAATGTTCAACATATTTGGCCTGATGGAGACAAATAAATAGACATTGCTTATGTTCCTATGATGCGTGACTTTATGGACACCCTGCAGGATGGTTAGTTATATCCCACATCACCAGCTTGTGGCCAATCAGATGTCATGGGCTTTGCCAAAAAAATTGGTAAATATGTGGTTTTGTGGTCACCTAAGTTAAAGAACACCAAATCTGACAAGAAAAACCTTCACTTTAACTTCTCAAGTTTTTAAAGTAGTCAATCGAAATTATAAGAAACTAAGTAAATAGCTGTAATATGTATTAGAGATATTCATTCACATCAAAATTTTAAACATTTAAATTAAGAAAATTTAAAAAACGAAATACAACCACAAAGTAACAAATTCTTTTAGCCCGAAGTCTAAACCATTTAACTGACGAGGCATAAAATCAGGTTTACCTCTTTCTGGCTATGTTTGACAAATGTGTTTTTTTCTTCTTTTCAGTGCTTGGTATCCATTCATCATCATCATCCTCAGTGTCTGACTCTGAATCCTGCTCAACGCATCTTTGGCGAGTACTTGTTTTGAAAAGGGGCAATTTTGGTTCCAGTCCTAATTCGAAAGTACTTGGTATGTTAATGCACTAAAACTTCACAAAATACAAATAGGTAACTTTTACTCAAATTCGTCTATTTTTGTACGCCCGGTAAGCTCAGTGATTACTGTCCTGGTTCGCTCCTGTCTGCTGGCTCCTGGGTTGGGTTGAGTTAGCCGCTTACCCCGTCAATGTTCGAGCTAAAGGTGACCCTTGAGGTAAACTCACACAGACGTATAGGATGGTACTTTATTGGGTGGGGGGGGGAATTTGCCCTAAAAATTTTCAGGGTGCCCTGATTTCCGCCCTGACCCCCCGCCTCATACGCCTATGCACTCACCTTCCGCATAGTGGGGAAACGAACTTCTTAGCTGTCTACTTTAATAAGTTTTTATTAAATTTTAAATAAATTCGCACGTACAACAATTTCTCTTTTAGCAATAACTACCTATTAAGTTAGTACCGTTTTTGTCTGATGGTGCTGATGTCACTACTTTTTGTAATCTCCAATTCATTCTAAGTTCGCATTTAAATGTTCTTTCAAGCTATTTAAAATCATTAACTATGCTTGTTTAAGGTACTACTGAGCAAACAATATAAAAGGATTTTGTTGCTTTATTTATTGAAAATGTTGTGTAATACCTATTAAATACCTATTAAAATTTTCACATACAATCAAACCTATTTCCAAGTACTTTCATGGCAGTAAAATATTAAAATTTAAGTAGAAAAAGAAAGTACTAGCGTTCATTGTAAAGACTATTCACACTATCATCCACATACGTCAATTTATGACGTCATCGTACTTTCTTTGAACCAAAATTTATCGTAACGATGCCCGATTCCCTGGTTTAAACCAGCTCAAAAGTGCGTCGTTCACTCTCGCAAATTCTGAGTGGAATGTTGAATCCGAGCTATATCGGATCTCAGCCAGTTATGTGAGACACTGAAGTATTGTGCAGTATCATAAGTAACAACATGGAAGTAGGTCATGGCATACTGATCCCAACTGGTATTTAGTTTACACCAGGGGGTCACCAACCTTTTTTTTGTTCACCGCCCACTTTTACGATTTTTTGAAAATTAAAAAAGCTTATCGCCCACCTTAGATCAAAAAGAATAAATCAACATAATCGATAAAATAAATAATGAAATAAATGTTTAATTACCTTTAATGTGAGCCCACTAGTGGGCGCTACCGCCCAGGTTGGTGACCACTGGTTTACACCATTGTTTTCATTCATATTAGGCCCTATAACATTTTATCATTTGGATCATGTGTGTTTTAAAAATACATGTGTAAGATTTATTTTCTTTTTAAATCTCCTAGGCATGGTAAAAATAATGGGAGAACAATGAACTGATGATAGTGTGAGTGGTAATCTCTAAGTGTGGATGACCCTTAACTCTATATAAAACAAGAACTATGTCGGAACGACATCAATGTCCTCGCCATTTGATGCAAGAACCTGATTTTTACTCGCGCCACATCGTCTTGTGATGACCCATGTGTGTTGTGTGTGAAGTTTCGTTATCTACGCAGGGCGGTTCCAAAGTTGTCGTATAAACCTCCAATTGACCTTTGATGCAGGTTCATGATACAGTACTTGCTCACGACACTGTCTTGTGAAGTTTCATGCGCAATAAGTTTCATCAATTTATGTTTGGTCACTTAAAAGTTATGGTACGGACACCAAAGTTTCGCGAACAGACAAGTGGAAAACAATACGGCCCCTCAAAATTTATGAATGGGGCCATAAAAATCCTCCTCCTAAAAACAATACTGTACACTGTTACCCTTAAATAAGTCTTATGAAATGCTTAACTCTGGTTTAAGTTGTAAAAATTATAGTCATGTAAATTACAATACCAGTTTTAATAATTTAGCCAGCTACATACAATCTATTCAAAAAAGTAACAAAGCACTTGAAAGCAGTATTACTAAAAGAGGAGGTAGCGTACCTGTGTTCAACCAACAGCACAGTATAAAATTTTATGGGCAAATATTTCAATTTGAATTTCTGAAATACACAAGGCAAAATACTCTAAAATTTAAAACTACAAATTTTCAAATCTACACATTGTGGATACAATTAAAAATTTGCATACAGTATTATAATATGAAACCTACTTTTGCAAATACTAAACACATTTCTTAAATTTTAAATAACGAATCAGAAAAACTTTTACAAATGAACAAATCTCAAATTATTTATTCAGTAATAAAATGCATCACATTTTCTCGTTCAACCAAAATAATCTAGACTAGATAAATTGTTGTATATGGCTTACCTAATTCCTTGAGTTTTTTATAATTTTCATAAATATTTATAAATCTTTTCTTTTCTAGTTCAACCAAATTATTCCACTGATTTTCAGTAAAAAAATCTTGAACAAATTCTTCACTGGTTTTGTCCATGGTGAGTGAGAAGTTTCCATATACAGCTTATTACTACTTAATCTAAATAAAGATTAGCATAAAAAGAGAGATCTTAGTATGGATTTCTCTAAATTAAGTTAATGGCTGAGCCATACAGCAGGTTTTTTTTTTTAAATATAGTAATGTAGAGATCACCTGAAGATCAGGCCCCCAGCCTTCTCTAGTTAGCTTTATAAGGCTAACTAATGAAAATATCACGAACTAACCTAACCAATCGTTTGGTCAACTGTACGACCTTGACGATTGGTTAAGTGAGGTCGTGATATTTTAGTTAGCTTTATAAGGCTTATAAAGCCTTATAAAGCTAACTAAAGAAGGCTGGGGGCTCTAATCTTCAGGTGATCCTAATGTAGTACTATAATTAATAATATTGTAGAATATAATAAATAAAAGAGACATCATATAATTAACTAATATGCTATGTGTAACATTACAACTAGCGTACAGGGTGTTCACAATGTCTTTTCACCCCAGTAAAATACTAACCGATTTTAGTTTTTCTTTCAGACCCACTTGAAATGTGTGATAACAGCAACTTTACGAGTGAACAACGCATATTGGCTCGTACTCGGGTCCATGAGCGACCACGTAATGGCAAAACCATTAAAAAATATTCGTGCAGACTTCTAGGACCGATTCAATAGTACAGCTCCTCCAAAAAGGAGCTGCACGATTGAATCGGTCCTTTCAAACCTTGTGCTGAAAGTTAAGCACAAATATGCAAATAGCTACATTAAAATTTAGCTCTACAAACACCTTACCACTACACACTGGAATCAGGCCATAGAGTTCTATATTGTCTCAATGTACAGTATGAAGGTGCTAAATCATGACACCTGATGCAAAGAATGGGATGGCAATAATTAGTGATGGGACGATACCAAAATTTTTAATGATTCCGATTCCGATACCACTAAAAAGTCTCGATTCCGATTCTCAATATTTTTAAATATAATTCTATACTTGTTTTTCTGGAAATTGTCATATTTTACTCTGGTAAGATTAACTATTTACATTATGAGTATGGTAATATAAATTATAATAGATTGGTTTAAAAATAAAAATCAACTAAGTTGTAACAATTCATTTTAATCTTCTTGATTACACATCATGGATATACATGTTTTAATGTATAGCTACAATACAATAAAAATAAAATTTGTTATCCTCTTTCATTTAAATTTTAAAGTTTACATTACAAAACTGGTTCAATTAAAAGTTAAAGAATCGTTTTAAGAATCGGAAATCATGGTACAATTCTCTCGATCCCGATCCCGATTCCGATTCCTGAAAAATGCTCGATTCTTCCGATTCTCGATTCCGATTAATCGTCCCATCACTAGCAATAATGTATAGTAACCTATATGATAACATGAAGCCTATTAAGCAAAATGAACATCCTGTACCTACTCAGTTTAACCTAAGCTTATTTATTTTTACACACGTTCGAAGAAAATAACTTTTATTACCGTCTGTGCAATGGTAACGATATGTCAATAGGATACATTTTAACATGAAACAAATTTTCTTCCCCTAACTTTTTTTTATTTTCTTCACTAGTGGTCAAGTCAGTCACAAAGTAGAAATTATTGTATTGTTGGAATAGAGAGAACTAAGTAGCAAGGCCATACGCAAGGAGGGGGGGGTGTTGGGGGTTTAAACCACCCCCATTGAAAATAAATTTACATCAGACCTTACATTACATAGAATTTGCATTGCACACACACACACAACCTGAATTTTCTGTAATTTTCCTGAATTTTTATGCTAAAATATTGTGATTTTCTGTTTCAGTCACTTGGGAACATTGGTTTAGTCATTGTGATAGTTTGGCCTAAATTTTGTCATAAATTTTCTGCAAAACAATATACATTTTTATTAAATCTATTTAAGACTTCCTGAAATTTTCCAGATTTGCGTTTTATTTTACAATAATGATTGGAATAACGTTAACTCACTAAAATATGTGTCACCATATGATCACAAGTATTAAACAATTGTTATCTTTAAGCAAATGAAACCCAATCAAAGAAATTTTCGATTTTTGAATCCCCCCCATGCAGAAATCCTGCGTACGGCCCTGCTAAGTAGACTTAGTTCTTTCTGTTTTTACAATATAGCTAATAATTTCTCACATTCTACTGATTTACAATTCACTAACTTGTATGGGCATTTTCATGTATGAGCAATTTCAGGCTTCATGTTTCACACCCTATGAAGTTTCTTTTACTTTCTCCGAAACTCTTGTCACAGAAATACATAGAGGACCTCCCTCTCTCCATAATTTGTTTGCAAACTTCATAGCATTAAGAAAATTCAACCAATTTTCAATACAAAGTTAATTAGGGGATGAGCAGCCTATTTCTACCATACTAGGCTAGACCAACAGCAACAAGTAGGCTACTAAGTTTAGGCTAATATTTATAGCACTGCTGTACCTAACAAACTCTAAGGTACACTACAAAGTATGTCATTTATCCCTACAATTTCCTAAAATTTCTTAAAATGTAAGCTAAAAGATCCACTTCCATTCAATAATAAGATTTCAAACCTTTCCAGCAAATTCTTAACACCTAAAAATAGTTCCTCATTTCAATCAAAGCTTTAGTCTGTATCCCAACTTCTGTTAAAATACTCAGCTCTCTTATGTTTATTCCATACTATAATAAATACTTTGCTAGTGGTAATTTATTAACCTAAAAATGTAGCATATTCTGAAAACTATTATCTGCTCTGATCTTATGAATACGAGAGAGTACAATTTATTTTAGTAGACTTATGTAGATTCATTTATTAGCCTAATCATATTCATTAGTTTGACATTAATATTAATTTTCTACATATAACTCAGGGATATCCAGAGGTGTGCTTATGGGGAATTTAGGGCAAGAACTGGACAAAAACAGTCACTTTCGTGGTATTGCTTAAGATTTTAAAAATAAATATTAACAATTTCAAAATGATGACTGACAAGTAATTTATAGAACTCAGGAGATTTACTAATAAGTAAATCATCTAGCATCTGGCAAAGCACACACAAACTTTTGTATCATTTATATTAACAATTTCCAAAGTTATGACAAATGAACGTGTCTATAACGAAAGCTGTACTGTATATAAGAAGTTTTTAGCTTTTCATTCGTTTTTTGACAGGAAGTTTTATTGGGGGATGGGGTTTAGAGAGGGTAGGAAACAATGCCTCCCTTAAAGACACCCCTGTAACTACTGTTTAAAATAGTGCACTGCGTTATCTACATAGCCTTTCTAATTCCCCTAACTTCTGGAAATGTTTGAAGAAAGTTAAGATAGAAATTTAATCATACCTCAAACTAAAATACAACCTCTCATTTTAAAATACTTTTTAGAACATGTACGGTACCAATTATATTACTAACAATCCATATTGAAAAACAAACTACAGATGGAAAAAATCTCACAAAAACATGTGTGTGTAAGTAAGGTACTGAAGTTTTTAAACCTATGTATCTAAAAAACTAATTAACCAAGCCTAATTTAACCTACCTCAGTGCCGTTGAACCGAGAAGGGATAATATGCATTTCGGACGCAGTTGAGGACTCAAGGGTGGCTCCTGTTAAGTCATTAAATAGTGAGGTACTCTCTAATCTAGTCTAACCTAACCAGGACCAACGTATCTTTTTTTTCTGACAGTAAAAATGTTTCTAGTTTGTTACACATTTTTTTAAGGTTTGGTGGCACCAAATGTGTTACCTCAAAAAAAAATCACATCACCCAACTACATCTATGAATTATCACACAATTGATTTCACTTGTGCCCAGTTGCCTACATACATACACACACACACACACAAATAAATAAATAAATAAATAAATAAATAAATATATATATAATATATATATATATATATATATATATATATATATATATATATACTGACACCTTTTTTTTTAACTTATTTCAAACATTCTCGGAGAAGCCCATGGTCAACAAGAACTTCAGAATTCATAAAACAAATGCCTTACCATTTACAAACCAACTAATCTGCTATTTATGACCAATACCACAATAACACTTATTTGTGTACATCTGAAAAATTTTCAGCTTTGACTTTGGCAAAAATGAACTGCATGTGAAAATTTATGAGTTACAGTACAGTATTGTATTGTATATTGATAGGGATAAACCAATGCTAAATGAGTAGGTCCAAAATACCTTCATTTAACCTTGGTATGTTATGTTGAACCTAGTTTAACTGTTGTAATGTATGTAAAAAAATGAGCTTTTCAATGTTAACTAGTTAGGAAGCATTTCACATTAAATTGGTTTTAATAATTTTAAATTCAATTTAATTACTAATCATCTCCTAATTAATAATTATTAGTTTAATATAAAAATAATTCTGATTCACATTATTTTAGTAATTAAATTGAATTTAAAATTATTAAAACCAATATATATATATATATATACGGTGTATATATATATATATATATACACGGTATATATATATATATATACTGTATATTCGACAAAAGTAAATAGACACCTTCAGCTTTTCTATAGTTTTTGATTTGATGTCAATATATAAAAAAATAATTGAATAAATATATTTAGAAATGTGTTGCTTTCTCCTTTGCATTATGCAAATCAGCCACACAATCTGGCAATCCACTGATGAGCTTTGCCATTTGTTCTTAAGGACAATCATTGTGGTGTCTGTCTACTCTGTCGACTCTTTGAGTAAATATAAAAATGGCCTTTAGAAGACGTGTAAATGACGATAAAATGGACACGATATTGAAGGGGCCCGGTCTGGCTCGTGCCTCAGTCGCCGGGATTGTCCATGTTTCACGAAGAATAGTGTGCAGGGGTATGCACCAAAAAGGGCAATGACAACAAAATCAACAAAATAAATTGTATGAAATAGGCGCAACAGTGAGTGAAAAGTAGCAGTGAAACGTGATAAAACAGCACTGCCACGAATTGTGAAGCATGACCGGAAGCTTACAGCACCAAATTTTGTTTGCTTGATTCTCTTCTCGTTATTTTGACTGCAATAGTGTATGGTCGTCGTTGCGGATAAATTTTAATTAAGCTCTGGAAGACTTGATGCAGTTATCTTCACTTCACGATTTTCAATTCATTTCATCATTGTTGCTTTTGTACTCACTATTATGTCTGTTTGTACGTATTTTCTTGCCCTCCATGAAATTACAGGTTTGGTAGCTATAGTTTTCTTGAAGCATGAACAATCTCGGCGACTTTGGTCACTAAAGCGCCATCCAAACGTACCCGTGTGTATGACGCCCATTTCAGGTACCGTAATTAAAATCTCTTCTAAAGGCTATTTTTATGTTTACTCTGAAAAAAAAAGGCAAAAATCAACCTCATCAAACCGATCATTAGTTACAAATGAAACTAAAGATACAATGACATGAGGGCCGAGGCTACAGGAGCCATTTCAGTTGGACTTTATTTTCTACTACTAACTAGGCCTGCTAGACCTTGACTTAAGCCAATGAGCCCATAACAAATTAAAAACAATGGAAAACAACTAGCGTAGGCCACATAGACTAGGCTAGTCATGAAACGGAAATGAGGAATGCTCTAATCTTTATTTCGACAAGCCTGTAGTCTATCTTGGATTTCAAAAAATTTGACTAATGCTAGGGCGTATTGCTGGCCTATTTATTAGTTAGGTAATCCTCATAGCTTTGGTGAAGTAACTTCCGATCCTTGGGCCTAGCATGATAATTTGGGCCTGGTCCCTTATTAAGCCATTTTAGGCTATAAGCCATATGGTAGGCCCTATAGGCCTATAGTATAACCTAGGCCTATTTACTTTGCCTACAGCTTACAATTTATTTAACCTATTTATAATTTACATAGCCTATACATCACAGAGTTCATAATAACGCCTGAGGGTAACAATAATTATCAATTTAAAAAAATTGCTTATTATACTTTTAATAGAGCATACAACTACATATAAGTGGTTTGTTGTAGGTTAGGTTAGAGTAATTACTTTAAATTTTTTGCTTTCCCATGATAAAGAATGGGGCTAGTTCATGTAACGTTGCTATAATTAATGGATCTTTAGATATTTTTGCGATTAATTATAGTAGCCGGCTCCAAATAAATCGCCCAACAGAGCATACAACCACACGATAGATATATATAGATATATATATATTTTAATTGGGGTTGTTTAACCTCTTTCGCAACACCTAAGTTCATATGACGGAGGGGACCTATAGCTTTACGTGGGATCCGAACCACGGGTCGCTACATAATCTGGGTGAGGAGGACGGTCTCCCATCCAACTACTACCCAGACCCAATGTTGCTTAACTTCGCTGATCTCCCAGGAAGCGGTGTTACGTGTTACGACATCGGCCACGACGTATCAGGTCAGGTTAGGACCATTAGGTTACGTTAAGCAAAGTTAGGTTGATGAAACTTTACTATTCAGACAGTGTTCGAAGACAGAGTCCATAGGGCCCTAATTACAAACCGAACCGAACCGAACCTAACCAACCTAACCCAACTTGACCTAACCTAGCCTTATCAAACCTTTGCTAGCATAATCTAATTTACATAGTACTAAGTTGTTATAGACTCTGTCTTTCTGAATACTGTCTGGATAGACCTAGGTTAATATGCAGTAAATACCATGACCTGCAATGCAGTAAATGTAATGACCTAGTAAAGTTTTGCCGAATTCCGTCTCTGAAATGCGCCTGCAATCTGAAACTTTCCCTTAAAAATATGTGAAAATTAAAAATATATTAAAAAATAAATTACATTTTTTTTACAATGATTTCTACACTGCAACAATAAAAAAGAAAACAGGTTTAACATTCTTCTCCGCAAGAGCGTAGTCTACACTCTACAAAACTAAAGCCGTTTTCTTTTCAGTACATTTTTTTAGGTTAGAAGACTATGCTACATTAAATCCACGCATTTATAAGCTTTACGTATTGAATTGATCTCGAATCATTGCAATTTTGGGCCTATATTGACCTAAACTAAGCTACGTTAAATTACCGTTGTTCAAACCTAGGCCACATCCTTGGCCTTATTCGATTTTACTGTAGGTTGGGTTTATGATTGAAGTCTGGGACCCATACCCATTTCGTTGACAAGACGAAAACATCGACACTCTAAAAAACTAATCTAACCTAACTTAATGTAACCTAATAATAACTTGTCGATAGAATGTCAAGATGATCATAGGTTGTAAGGCCGGAGCCATGAAGTTAGAACTGTAATACTCTATGTCGAGTATCCAAACGAATGGTTAAGCCTTTTGCCCTTGAGCAACGAAGTGGGCCTAACTGAGTTTTGTTTACATTTAATATTACATACTCAAGTTGCCGCCTTCTGGTCCACAAATCTGACTTGAAGTCAGTGAAAGGTTACTTCAAGTCAAGTCAAGTTAAGTTTTGGATGAACATGGCTTAATTGACGCATTTCTAAACCTTAAGAAAAGAATTGGCCTTCAATCATTTCAATTTTGGGCTTATATTGGTCTAAGCTAGCGTTGCTGTGGCGAGTCAAACCTAGGCCAGTCTAGGCCTTACTCAAACTTATTCAGCCTACCCTAAAGAGAAAGCCCGTAATATTTTTGCCTCATCAAAAAATGCCTCGTGACTGATTTTGGCTTCATAACAAATTTCAAAAAACAGCTTAGAATATTTTGTGTGTCTTAAATGAATTTGTAAAAATAGGCCTAATTGATAAGGTTACAAAGGGCTTAACTGGGTCTAACAAGTAGGGTACGCAGCCTAGGCCTAAAGCCTACATAAGCCATAGCATAGACCTATAACGTTGGCAGGTAAGAAATGATACTAAATTTTTTGTAAACTAAATTTACCAAGTCAAATCCAGATCACAAAAGAAATCTATGTTTGCATGTCTGGTGAATAATATTTTGATACATGTCTACATGGTAACCAATGTAATATCCATAGGGCCTAGTCAAAATTTAGTCTTCAATACTTTGTTTGTAAACTAATCATCATAAATTATATATACGAGCTAAAGTGGGTTCTACGGGCCAATTTAGCGACCCCCCAATTATTGGAGAATCAATTATTCGGTCAATAAAACTATAGAAAAGAACGCAGCCATAAAAATCTTAAGCTTCACAAATCTTGATACAATGGGTTGGGATGTGAAGCTTAAAATTTTCATTGCTGCGTTCTTTTCTAGGTAAAGTGGGCCCTACGGGCCCATTTAGCTAGACCTGCGGTGTTGGGGCCTGCGGCCTCCCAATTACTGGAGTCTTCAATTGTTAAGCTTTACAAAAGTTCCTCGTGAACTTAAAGTAAATATTAAGCTTTCACTGCCTTAATAATTTCCTTTCAAAATCTTCGGTATCCGATTTCAGTTTTTGAAATAATTTTTTGACAGACTTGACAGACTCTGCCTCAATTATTATCATCTCTCTCTCTCTCTCTCTCTCTCTCTCTCTCTCTCTCTCTCTATATATATATATATATATATATATTATATATATATATATATATACTGATGACGTAAGCTTTTGTAAAAGAGTGTAACAATTAAATTATATAAAAAAGTATGTCGTGAATGAAAGACAAAATTAAATCAGTATTGGTTTTAGTAATTGCTTTACCCGTTTTCTTTGAAATGAACAATAACATAAAAAATGAAGGTCAGGGGGATATCTATTTATTTATATTTATTGTTTCACTGTTTTATTTACAATACTTCCTGACGAAGTAAATTTATTTTCATCTTATACATTTAATTCTGTTGCATTACTGCTATACGCTTTCATGTATATTTCGTACTATAATACTGAACTACGCAAAAATAAATTAGACTTTTGAATGTTCTTTTCCAATGTTGTTTGGATGGTCAGATCAGGTTAATTTAGTTTTAGATTGGAAGGCGGTTTTTCAATTACATATTTTATAGGTCTAAATTATGGTATATTTCTCTTCTTTCCAATACTTTACGATTTAATTCATGTAATCTTTCTTTAAAGCCATTGATTCAGGCTGTGAATTTTCTCAGAATTTCTTCAGATTATCTAATTCTTTCTTATTTATATCTGGATGAACAATATTCCAGTTTTAGTATGATCAGTTCGTGGTTTGAGCAAAGAAATCATTACATTCGATCTTGTTCCTTGTTTTAAAAGTTTACAGCATCTATCCAACTATTATTTAAAAAAAGGCTCATTTAGTTACAAAAGTAAAGAATACTCTACTGAAAACAAAATGTAGGCCTATAGCGGTAAGTTCCAGGTCACACGTAAGTTCCAGGTCATGCTGTTTTCTATTTAAATCTCCTATAATATACGTACTTACTCTGACTTTAACATAATGGAATACAAAATCTTAAGCAGGTCATTACTAGGGACATTATATTATATTATTATAAACATACAATATATGTAATAACCAAAATATTGCTGAATTTCAGTTAAACACGTCACCAAATATTTTCAGTTTAATGGCCACTGGTTCGAATACTGACTGTAACTTATTTACTATATATATATATATATATATATATATATATATATATATATATATATATGGGATGAATTTCAAAATTAAACACGTGAAGTGAATGAATGATGCAAACCACAAGGAAACCCGCTATACAGGGTGTTTGAAAACTTTCTGTACAAATTGTAATGGGGGATAGGCAACACCAAGACAAACCCTTTTCGTCTATAAGTGTATGTCCGCTGACGTCACCATTCGGCGCGAGAGGGCGCCGCTGCAATTGGCTAAAAGGTGAAGTAGGCTAGACTCGCGCTTGCCGCGGGCATTCTTAAATCGGACGTAGTACGCGTAACATGGAGCGCTTCACGACTGCTGAGATGGCTGACATGCATATGGTGTATGGGGCTGCCAATGGAAACGGAAGAGCTGCTATGAGGTTGTACCGACAGCGCTTCCCAAACAGACGTGTGCCAAACCACCAAACGTTTGCGCATTTGCATCGGCGACTGCGAGAAACTGGAACATTCCATGCAAACATGCATGACACTGGTCGGGAGAGAAACGTGCCCACTCCTGACATAGAAGAAGAAATCCTACGGCGATTTGAGGACAATCCAAGCGCAAGCACGCGAGGTGTTGCACGTATCCTCGGTGTGAACCACGACCTGGTCTGGAGAGTGTTGCACGAGCAGCAGTTACATCCGTTTCATCGTCAGAGAGTCCAGGCATTACGACCTCGGGATTACCCTCTTCGTGTGGAATTCGCACGCTGGTTTCTGCAGCAGACAGCGGTGCAGCCTAATTTTCCGGCTTATGTGCTGTTCTCAGATGAGGCCTGTTTCACACGTGAGGGTGTGTTTAACATGCACAATTCTCACGTGTGGGCGCACGCAAATCCACATGCTACACGGGTGCATGCTCATCAAGAACGGTTCGCCGTCAATGTTTGGGCGGGTATCGTCCATGGCAAGTTGATTGGGCCGTACCTGCTGCCTGCCCGACTCGACGTCAGGAGTGCGCACGTTTCTCTCCCGACCAGTGTCATGCATGTTTGCATGGAATGTTCCAGTTTCTCGCAGTCGCCGATGCAAATGCGCAAACGTTTGGTGGTTTGGCACACGTCTGTTTGGGAAGCGCTGTCGGTACAACCTCATAGCAGCTCTTCCGTTTCCATTGGCAGCCCCATACACCATATGCATGTCAGCCATCTCAGCAGTCGTGAAGCGCTCCATGTTACGCGTACTACGTCCGATTTAAGAATGCCCGCGGCAAGCGCGAGTCTAGCCTACTTCACCTTTTAGCCAATTGCAGCGGCGCCCTCTCGCGCCGAATGGTGACGTCAGCGGACATACACTTATAGACGAAAAGGGTTTGTCTTGGTGTTGCCTATCCCCCATTACAATTTGTACAGAAAGTTTTCAAACACCCTGTATATATATACTAGCTAAGGTTCCCGGCGTTGCCCGGGTTTTTGGAACCCGCCCTTCGTGCGGGTTGCAAAAATATCCCAGCTGAAGGTCGAATATTTTCTCTTTAACCAAACTGTTACGACTTAACCTAACCAATCGTCAAGGGCGTACAATTAACCTAAAAAAATAAATAAAAAACAATACATTTTTATTTATTTATTTATTTTTATTAAGAGAAGAGGATTCTTTATACTGTACGGCATTGACGATTGGTTAGGTTAAGTCGTGCTATTTTCGTTAAATTTTATTTATAAAATAAATAAATAAATAGCACCATTAAATAGCGTGTAAAAAACTGGTTATTATGAAGTTATTTTAAAATTTGTAAGTTCAACCGTTTGGTTTCCTATAGCGAACAAATAAACAAATAAACAAACTTCCTCTTTTATATACATATATATATACTAGCGGGTTACCCGGCGTTGCCCGGGTTTTTGCAACCCGCCCTTCGTGCGGGTTGCAAAAATATCCCAGCTGAAGGTCGAATATTTTCTCTTTAACCAAACTATTACGACTTAACCTAACCAATCGTCAAGGGCGTACAATTAACCTAAAAAAATAAATAAAAAAATAAAATTTTTTTTATTTATTTATTTTTATTAAGAGAAGAGGATTCTTTATACTGTACGGCATTGACGATTGGTTAGGTTAAGTCGTGCTATTTTCATTAAATTTTATTTATAAAATAAATAAATAAATAGCTAGCAGGTTAAGTTAGGTTAGGTTAAGTTAGGTTAGGTTAAGCTTTAACGAAAATATCACGACTCAACCTAACCTAACCTAACCAACCTAACCTAACCAACCTAACCTAACCAACCTAACCAACCTAACCTAACCAACCTAACCTAACCAACCTAACCTAACTAACCTAACCAACCTAACCTAACCAACCTAACCTAACCAACCTAACCTAACTAACCTAACCAACCTAACCAACCTAACCTAAATTGAATGGAAAACAATAAATTTTTTTTATTTATTTATTTTTATTAAGAGAAGAGGATTCTTTATACTATACGGCATTGACGATTGGTTAGGTTAAGTCGTGCTATTTTCGTTAAATTTTATTTATAAAATAAATAAATAAATAAATAAATAGCTAGCAGGTTACCCAGCGTTGCCCGGGTAACCTAAAACCCGCCCTTCGTGCGAGTTCTAAAATATCCCAGCTGAAGGTCGAATATTTTCTCTTTAACCAAACTATTACGACTTAACCTAACCAATCGTCAAGGGCGTACAATTAACCTAAAAAATAAATAAAAAACTAAATTTTTTTTATTTATTTATTTTAGGTTAATTGTACGGCATCGACGATTGGTTAGGTTAAGTCGTGCTATTTTCGTTAAATTTTAAATAAATAAATAAATTTTAAATAAATAAATAAATAAATAGCACCATTAGATTCCTTGTAAAAAACTGGTTATTATGAAGTTATTTTAAAATTTGTAAGTTCAACCGTTTGGTTTTCTATAGCGAACAACTAAACCAATAAACAAACTTCCTCTTTATATATATATAATATAATATAATATATAATAATATATAAGAGAAGATATATATATATATATATAATAATAATAATAAAAATAAATAAATAATAAAAAAAAAAAAAATAAAAAATAAGAAGATATATATATAATATATTATATTATATATATATATATATATATATATATATAAGATAGTTACAGTATTTTAGTGAATTAAGTGTTCTTATTGCATATCAGATATTTGCTCGCACATAACAAAGGTCCGTATGAATATATTTACTTTATTGAATCTTACTTTATTGATCTGACGCCATTAGATTTTTACTTTGGGGACATCTTAAGTCAGTGGTTTACTTATCACGACCACACTTAAAGAAAACAATTGACGAGGAATGCATCAAAATTATGATAGAATGTGTTCTCCTCTGTTGAATCTAGCATACTTACCAGAATTCACGCGTTCAAACAGCTTTTTGGTATACAGTTCGAACATTTAATTCAATGAAATAAAATAATACAATATATATATATATATACACAGGGACGTAGACAGGGGGGTGCTACGGGGGCTTCAGTCGCCCCCGAAATAAAATCATAGGTTTGATATTTCTATGCATTACTTATGAGTAAGTACGCCATGCCAAGTACTTTAGCACACGTTTAATTATTGTAATACATTTAGGAATGTGGTTTTACTCATTTACACACCCTAATATATATATATATGGGATGAATTTCACAATTAAACACGTGAAATGAATAAATGATACAAACCCACAAAGAAAAAGAAAAATGATTCCAAGGCGTTTCGTGTATTCAGAAGTACATTACCTGACGAGGTGTACTTTTGAATACACGAAAGAACTTGGAATCATTTTTCTTTTTCCTTGTGGGTTTGTATATATATATATATATATATATATATATATATATATACACACACACACACACACCTTACCTTACAACCTTACAAAGACTCCGCGTGATGATTCCTCATTTCGCGAAGGTCAAGCTTGTCGCCCCTCCTCTCGAATTGGCCTGGTGAAGTAGTGAGTTGGTTTCTTGTGCTCTCCACCTCACATAGCCAGGTACGCCCGGCTCATCGGGGATTGTTCTGAGCCAGGCGTCTTATATATATATATATATATATATATATATATATATATATATATATATATGGTTGACCAAACTGCCCTTCGGGTTCAGTGGAATCGGAGCGACTCTTTTCTACTGCGGGCAATGTCATCAACACCAAACGGGCGAATTTGACCCCAGTAAACGCTGAAGATGTCATCCTCCTTTCAAAAAACTTGAAATATTTGACCTTTGAATATTTAATGAATCGAACTGTCGTAGTTTCTTATTAATTTGCTTTAATGAACATTAATATTTTTGGAATGTTTTTTCAGTTTTCTTTAATTATCACAGGCCTGCGATGGAAAAACTTTTTTTCATAATTTTAGCTGTTTACAATGTATTTTTGTGTGCTGAATTCGAAAAACACAATAAAAATGTCATACGACACAAAGTTATTTCACAAATTCGATTTTTTTGTGAAGCGACTTCGAGAAAATGCCAGATTTTTTGTGTTTTATATCAGCGAACTAGCGTGTTTTGATAGTGTTAAGAAAGCCTTATTTAGCCTTTATTAAATTAAATTCAAGACTCTTATTGTGTTCTGGGTACTGTAGTAAGTTGTGAATCATGGCTAGCCGTGGATGTGTCAACAGTCCCGACAGCTTCTGCTAAATATGCGGGGAATTTGTGATCAAGAAACATCAAAGAAACGTAACAAATTTTATTAGGCAAGTGTACCATGCCTACTTTGGAATGAAACTAGGAGACCAAGACAAACCATGGGCACCACACAAAGTTTGTTTTATTTGCGTAGAGGATCTAAGGAAATGGTGTAAAGGCAAAAAGAAAGCATTCAGACTTGGTGTGCCAATGGTATGGAGGGAGCCAAAAAATCACTGTGATGACTGCTATTTTTGCTCTTGTGATGTTAAAGGCTATAACTCAAAAAATAAGAAAGCCATATTCTATCCAAATCTTCCATCAGCTTTTCGACCTGTTCCTCATGGGCCAGAAGTTCCAGTTCCGCTTCCACCAGAAACATTTGAAGATTTGCCTAGTAATTCTGGTTCAGATACTGATCATGAAGAATTTCAGTGTGATATAGGAAGTCAAGACCCCAGTTGTTCACTCAATCTGAACTAAACGATTTAGTGAGAGATTTGGGATTATCCAAGGAATCTGCTGAACTCTTAGGCTCCAGATTAAAAGAAAGAAATTTATTATCAGCTGGAACATCGATATATTTGTATAGAAGAAGAGAAAAGGAGTTTATTCACTACTTTTCACATGAGGGCAATTTAGTTTATTGTAGTGATATTGATGGTTTGGTACAGGCATTTGGCATTGAGTACAAAGCGGATGAATGGAGACTTTTCATCGACTCTTCTAAAAGAAGTCTAAAAGCTGTTCTTTTGCACAATGGGAACAAGTATGCCTCTGTACCTGTTGGTCACTCGGTACATCTCCAAGAAAGTTATGAGAATTTGGAATTGGTTCTTACAAAGATAAAATATTATGATCATCACTGGATGATTTGTGGAGACCTTAAGGTATTGTGCATGCTTCTGGGGCAGCAGGGAGGATATACTAAGTTCCCATGTTTCCTTTGTGAATGGGATAGCAGAGCAAAGAGTCAACACTGGGAGCAAAAACACTGGCCACAAAGAAGATCTCTAGAACCTGGAAGCAAAGAATATTTTGCGTAAAAATCTTGTTGACCCAAAGAAAGTACTTCTACCACCTCTTCATATAAAACTAGGCCTTATGAAACAGTTTGTTAAGGCATTAGAAAAAAGTGGAGAATGCTTTAAGTACCTCTGCAAGAAGTTCCCTAACCTATCAGAAGCAAAATTAAGAGAAGGTATTTTTGTAGGCCCAGACATTAGAAGACTGCTGTCAGATGAAAACTTCTTGTCTACGATGACTGAAGTAGAAAAAGAGGCTTGGAATTCCTTCAAAAGTGTGGTTACTAAGTTCCTTGGGAATAATAAGGACCCTGAATATGCACTCATTGTTGAAAACATGCTGGAGAAATTCAAAGCTTTGGGATGCTTAATGAGTATCAAAATTCATTTCTTGAATGCACACTTGTACTTTTTCCCAGAAAATCTAGGTGCAGTAAGTGAGGAACAGGGAGAACGTTTTCATCAAGACATTAAGGAGATGGAAAAGAGATACCAAGGTCGGTGGAACGTTAATATGATGGGGGATTATTGCTGGATGCTGCATCGTGAAAATCCGGAAGCAGCGCACAAAAGGAAATGCAACAGGCGCAGCTTCACTGGCAAAAGAAAACGGGACTACTAAGCCATTCCACTAAGTAAAGATGTAAGTATCCAAGTTTTATAGTTTTTTAAAATAAATATATTCAGAAATGGTCAGGAAATAGGTTTCATGTGGTAATTCTTCACTACTTATTTTATTCAGTAACATATTACAACATAAAAACGTCATAGCAAATTGTGAAAAAACTATACGTGATGGAGCAAATCTGAGGCCGTTTTTGGATTTAGCACCCCAAATTCCTATAAAACCAGCATACAATTTCAAAAAAGTTTTTAGGACCCTCAATTTTGCAGGCCTGTGTTATGTGCTACGTTTTGCGTGAAAAGGAATAATAAAGAGATTGAATTACATTACATATAAAGCATTAGTATTCCATTTTATATTACAATACTTTCATATAAAGTACTCTACTTTCGGTTTCGGTTTCGGCCGAAAGTCGAGTCAACTTTCGGTTTCGGTTCTGAAAGTGACGAAGTACTTTCGGTTGGTCCCTAATATATATATATATACACACACACTGATGTATGCTAATGAAAACTATTAGTTTGATAGAAAAAAAATACATTGGGTGAGAAGATCGAAAACCAACTTCAGGATTGTATAAGTAATATTTTGTATGTTCACCCATTACCTTAATAATTACAGAACATCTTCATGACATCGAAATCACAAGTTTTTGTAAATAATCTTTAGGAATTTTACTTTAATCATTTGTATACAATATTTCATTATGATTTTTGAGTTCTTGTTTTTAACTTTATAGTTTTTAGATCCCTGCGTGCGTGGTTCAATGCGGTGAAGTGCATCCCGATGATGTGATTGTTTCCAGATACTTCCGATGGGATTAATATCAGGGCTTTGTGGTGGTCATTCCAAAAGTTTGTTCTCCAGTAGCCTCTTTTCTCTCCAGATAACTCTTGTTTATTATGACTGATTTGTGGAACATTATCATGCGTAAATTCAGAGTTTTGTCCAATTAGGTGACATCCACTAGGCAGGGCATTTCTGTTCAAGATGTGATACTGATCCTTTTTCATTATTCCATAATTTTTTACAGTATCGCCCGAAATCATTATAGATTCACCTTCATACTCAGCTTTGCTCGCGAGACACTCCTCCTTGGATTTCTCGTAGCTACATTCTTCTAAAACTGTCAAAAAAGAATACACTGGTCTACAGCCAAAATGCTTCGGAAATAAAAGTAGTCAATCTTTACTAATTTTGGGCCACTGAATACGAAAATGATGCCTAAAATTGCAAATTGGCTCTATAAAGATATCAGGCAACCCTGCACCCTACTAACTGGACTGCATCTGTCGCGTAATATGTAGACGCCTGTGACACATCGACGCATTGACTCTACTGCGCATGCGCGTAGTTATATTTTTTTATTTTAATAAATTAATGTAAATATATACATATATATACAATAAAATGTAATTTTAAATTTATCTATTACATTATGTATTTGTAAATTATTTATTAAAAAATAGATTGGATCATTTTAACATATTGCTTCCCATAATGTTTTTGATATTAATATAAATGGAATACTAACCTAACTTAATCTTACCTGATTTAAAATTATTAAAATGCAATGTAATTACATTAATTTATTAAAATAAAAAAAATATAACGGAATATTCTGGAAGGAGCACATGTCAACGATTGCACCATGTCTTTTGTTTCCTTAGATTCTTGCCACTTAATTGCCTGTTTTAATTAAATACTATTTCTAATAACTGTTGTAGTTTTTTGTGTACATGTTAATTGTCTAATTTCCTTTACAGTGGCGGCTCGTGATAAAATAAAATGGAGGGACTGCAAGCTTCACACAACAGTAGGGTACACAAATTTGACCTACCTCAGGTATGAGTTGATGTCCACGGATTTCCAGGGCATGGTAGTAGTGGTGGTGGTAGAAGGGATGGTGGGGGTGGTAGTGGTGGCGGTAGGGATGGCTGAGGTGGTGATGGTAGTATTACATGAAAATAAAATCGGTGCGTCGGCTCTTCGATGTAGCAAAATGGTCTATTACTTTTTCATTAAAATCCTTCATTTCTGTTATCATTTTATTTTCAATGGATATCATTAAGCAGACAGTCTGTCATTCACCATGGTACTGCGCAAGAAAGTTTTAATTCTTTTCAAAGTTGAAAAGCACCTTTCTGCTTCTGCCGTTGTCACTGGAGTTGTTATTAAAATTTTCAGCAACTTGACAGTGTCTGAAAATGTTGACTGTTGATGATTGTCGTGCATCATCTCCAACAAGTTTATGAGACTTTCTGATTTACACAAATCTTCTCTTGTATACAGTACAGTAAGTTCAGTTCTCAATTTGTCTTTTTCAAGCAAGGGATAGGCTGCAACTGCTTGTGCAAGTTTATTACTAGGGAAATTTTTGGCATACACTGGAAAATTATTCACTAAAAGTAACTTGCTTGCTTTCAAATGATTAGTAAAGCTGAATCTCTCTCTGCACTGCAGCAAAATTACGTCACAGACCTCCTTTGCAGCAGCTGATCTATCTGTATTAAATTTTCTTCTCTTCTGCTCAGGAGGCGACATTATGGCATCACATTCATCTCTTAACTTCTGAACTGCGGAATTAAAAACTTTTAAAGAGGCGTTAGCCTTAGCTGCATCAATATTTCTAGACTGAAGCTGAGAGAACATGATGTCAACATGAGGCATTACTTTGGAGAAAAATTCCAACCAAAATTCGAATTCAGGATCATTCACAATTCTTTTGATACCAGCTGCTACAGATCCAGTGTCTCTTGAGTTAGATGCTTCCAGTGTGCTGCAACATTCAATTAGTGCATCTTTCATTTCATGCACAGCATTGACTGTTCTGCTCTTGAAATTCCAACGTGTTGCAGTTGGCCTTGGAATTCGATGGCCAGCAGCATTCTCCAATGCAGCCATTCTTTGTGGAGACTTAGAAAAAAATGCTGGTATTCCTGACAAGCTATTGAAAAATACTCGAACATTAGTATTCTGCGATGTTACCTTTTCCAAAATCAAGTTCAGTTGGTGTGCATAACAGTGGATAAAGTAGGCATTGCTATACACTTCTTTTATTCTGGTTTGCACACCTTTATTGACTCCACTTAGAGCAGCTGCACCATCGTAAGTTTGGGCAATGAGGTGTGAACACTGAACAATCACCAATTAAAGTCTGGAGCTCTTTAAGTAACACACTTGATAAGGCTTCTGCTGTCTGGTTGATAGGGTTAAAAAATCCACAGAATCTCAACAGGCTTCCCTTGTAGCTCATACCTTAGAACAATTACCATCTGTGTTTTATCGTACATATCCGTTGTCTCATCACACATAACTGCCAAATATTCTGCATTCTTTACTTCTTCCTTCTTCCTTGATCTTATTTTTGCAGATTTCCAACATAGATTCTAAAAGTTCATTCTGTATTGATTTAGATGTTCCTTTAAAAACTGTAGCGGTCTTTAAATGATCATCTAAGCTAGAATCCAGTTCACAGGCAAAATCAACTAATCCACGAAATACTCCCGGATTCTTGGAGCGCGTAGTTTCATCATATCCTCTAAGAGGGAGTTCAAATTTTACACAGTTTATGATTTTGGATAACACATCTCTGTTTTTTCTCACCTGTTCATTGTGTTTTGCAACTGAGAGCTTGTATGCTGTGTCAATTTGAGCTGCAGTGTTCACTTTACCCAGCAACGATAAATCAATCATGTTATTCATGTGTTTGGCTGACTGCTCATGTTTCATTATTTTCTGTGGCAAATGGCTCAAGTCAGTCACACCACTTTTCGTCCATGACGAGTCCCCACCAAACAATAAGCATGGAAAGCAGAATAAAGCATTTGCCTCGTCACAACCACAGAGCCATTCACATTTCTGATAAACAGTGATGTTAAACTGGCGTGTATATTCTTTGTTCCTGCTTGTATTATTCTGTTGAATGGATAAAACTGGTGTAGGTCTTCCTCTTGCTTTGACTTCAGTCTTTTCATTTAATGTCAGCTGGGAAAAGTTGATGCTTTGCAAATACTTCACTCGATTTTCCATCGTCAAAGGGTAATTAAAGAAAGCACGACTTAACCGCACGGCCCACACGCAATGTAAACACGAGACTGAGCTGCACCGACTGAAGCTCATTGTTTCCAGATGTGGCGCCAATTAATAACAGACATGAATCGTACAGCAACTATGAAAGTAACTTAAATTTTGGTCTGGTTTTAATGAAAATTCACTTAGTAACGTATTGAAAATAACCTATAATGACTTTTTATTACGATATATTTGTTAGTAGTGTATTATTCTGCTGTTTGTCTGAAGGAATCATACGCCTGGCAGTGAGTGTCTGGGGGGACTGCAGCTCTGCAGTTCCTAGGCACGAGCCGCCACTGTTCCTTTATATAGTTTTTATGTATTCAATAACTTAGTAGCCTTTAGATTAAGTTATCTATTGGGGAAAAAATCTTTAGGTTGTTTTATTGTTTTTTAAATTGAGTTGCCGATTGGGGAATTTTTTCGCTTGTGTATTTAACTCATTTACTCGGTAAATTCTGTCTATTTCTTTCTTGTCCCTGAAGATGTGAATATATCACGAAAGCGCTCGGATTTCGTGTTTCCTTTTCCTTTTCCCTGTGGTTCTTTGCTTATATATATATATATATTATATATATATATATATATATATATAAAAACGGGTGAACGAAAAGTCGTGCAACCCACATCAAGATTTGATTTGGCTAGCCTAAACTTAGCTTATTTTAATTAATAGATACGTTAGCTTAAGTTTAGCTTAGTTTAAATTGAGAGGTAACCGTGCCTGGGGAAAGATCACTGTTGGGAGTAACAGCGTCACTAGTAATAGTGTTACGTAACGGCGTTACTTTTTAGTAGCTGTAGCGGTAACACTGTTACTTTTGAGATGTTGTAACGAAAATGGTAACGGCACTCTTTTTTAGAGCGATTTCAATTGTTACTCGCTACTCTTTTCTTTGAAACTGGTAATTTGACTAGTGCCATTTATTAGCTGTTAATTTTATAGCGCTTATTCATATTCATAGCTCTTAATCAGGGCCGTTTGCTGGCATAAGCAGACTATGCGGCCGCTTAGGGCCCCGCTGCTACTAGGGGACCCCTAGACAGGCTCCCAGGTCATAGCTCAGTGGGCAAGAATAGGAATATAGCTGAAGTTATTATTATTATTATTATTATTATTATTGTCATATTAATTAAAGTTTTTGTATGAACAAATGTGATAAAACGGAGACAAACGAAACGTTTTGGTCGTTATGGGTTGTTGTTGTTTAGCCGATCAGCCCACCCTGATCAAGCAAGCCGGCGGCACGCAGGTAACCGATCGCCCTCTCCGGAGTGGACCAGAGGTTCAGCGCACTAGTGATGTTGTGTTGTGTTCGTTGTTGTGCTAGAGCGGTACAGTCTGTCATAATGTGTTCAATTGTTTGTGGTGTGTCCTGGCACAGGTGGCAGGTGTCGTCTATGGAGTTGTCTAGTCTGTGTTTATATGTCCGTAAGTTGGGGTGATGTCCACATCGGAATCGTGCTAAGTTAACTCGATCCGATCTGCTCAGGCTGATCTCTGACCTGTTAATGGGTGGCGGCTTCGCACCTAGGGCCGCATTCGGACCGAGTCGTGTCAGTGCTTTGTGGGTTAGGTGTGTGTGTATGTGTTTTCTGTACTGTGATATCTGTGGGGCGTGGTATGGAATGGAGTATTTCGTTATAATGTCTCTCTGGTGTTACCTTAATGGTGCGAGGTGTTGGTGCATGATTGTACATGTAGTGGCAAGGGTGTTGTGGGTTAGTTGTCGCTGCTGCCATGAATTGTGTTCCCCTCATGTCTAAATGTTCCCTAACTTTTAGTATTTTTGTTTCTGTGTGCCCGTGTTCTGTTGGTGTTGTTTGAGTGCATCCTGTAATGATACGAAGTGCGTTGTTTTGTATTGTTTGTAAGGTGTTTATGTGTGTGTTTGAGATAATGGGTGCCCAGCATGGGCTAGCATAGTCCATAACTGAGCGAATATATTGTTTGTATATGAGTGATGTTGTTTCCTGCTGGTGTCCAAAGTTTGTGCCTGTTAGTACCCTAAGCGTGTTAAGTCTTGACGTGCATTTGTTTTTAATGTCCTGAATGTGGTTTGCAAAAGATAATGATGTGTTGTATGTGACACCAAGTATTTTGGTTCTGTGAGTGTGTGGAATGTTGATGTTGTTTAGTGTAAGCTGTGGAATTACCTGGTGTTCTTTTGTGTTGCTTGTAAGCAAGGTGATGGTTGATTTTGTGGGAGCTACTTTGAGTCTATTGTGTGTGAGCCAGTCTTGTATACTGTTTATGTATGTTTGTAGGTTATTTGTAGCGGTGTCAATGTTGTTGTGGGTGGATGTTAGAGTGATATCATCTGCATATGATGATAATGTAAGCTTGTTATCTATGGGTGTTGGAATGTCATGCATGTATAAGTTGAAGAGTGTTGGTGAGAGAACAGAGCCTTGAGGGACCCCGTTCGGAAAAAGCTTGTTTTTGGATGACTTGCCATTAAATGTGACATGTGAGTATCTTCCTGAGAGATAGTTGCTCAGCCACCTTTTTGTGTTATTGTGCATGTTTGTGTTGAGTATTTTGGAAGGTGGGCACAGTAAAGTAATGGGTCTATAGGAAGCTGGTTCTGTTGGATTTTTGTTTGGTTTGAGTAGTGTAATAATTTTACCTTGTTTCCATATGTCAGGAATAATACAGTGTTGGTATGAATATGTGCTGATATTTGTGAGAGCTAGTATTCCTTGTGGGCCCAAGTGTTTAAGGTGTATGTTAGATATGTTGTCTGGTCCAGTAGCCTTCGAATTCTTAATGTTTTTGATGATCTTGGTGGTCTGGTCTGTATTGAAGGGTGTAATGGTCGTGTCGAGTCTGTAGGTTTTCTTGTGTCTGACTGTTTGTCTGTCTGCGTGTTTCTGGTTGTTGTCTCTGTTTAAGTGACTTATTTTTGCATAGTGATTAACTAGAATGTTAGCTTGTTGTGTGTATGTTGGATATTATTTTGGCTGTGACAGATAGCCACGTGTGAGGTGTGAATGCCGCTGTTAGAGTGGGTAATGCTGTTTAGTCTTGTATAGCCTGGATGTATCTGTGGAGTGGTTTAGTGTTGTTATGAATTCCCTGAATGTTTCTGTTTGTTTTTCTTTGAGTTTGTTGTTTATTTCTGTGTTGAGCTGTTGTATCTGCTGTTTTATGGTTTCTGTGTGTGGTGTTTGTGTGTTATATTTGAGGTTGTTACGTTGCCTTATGAGGTGGGCTATTTCTCTAGTGTAATTTGGGTTGTATTTCCTAATGTTGCCCTTGGGTATGTATTTGTTTTGCATTATTGATAATCTGATTAAATGTCTTGAGTGTTGTATTGATGTTTATGATGGGTGTGATGTTTAATGTGGTGAATTGTTCCTCAGTCTGTATTTTGAACTGTTTCCAATCAGCTTTCTTGTAATTTCTGTAAGTGTGCCCAAGGCTGTTGGGGAAGAGTGTAGAATGTGTTGTAATGATGATGGGCAGGTGGTCTGATGACAGTTGTTTTTCTGTTCTCCATTGTGTGTGTTGCTAGTGAGTGGGAACAGAACGTTATGTCTGGGGAGGAGTTTGAGTATCCTGCTTGATGTGATATGTGTGTATGTTCTTCTGTATTGCTAAGAATGAAGAGGCTGTTTAGTTGTGTGGCTATGTTGGCGCCTCTGGTGTTGCTTTGGTTGTGCAGGTACCAACTACTGTAGTGTCTTTGGCGTTGAAGTCTCCTCCTAAGATGACATTAGTGAGAGAGGCCAGATTGTGTAACTGTGGATTGTAATTGGCTGGCACCTGAGGTGAACTATCTGGTGGGATGTAAATGTTGATTAGTGTGGTGTTGTGTTTTGCGCGTGTTTTAATGTTAACTGCCTGTATTTCTATCGTGTTATCTGCTTGGATTGTGTTTGTAATGTTTTGGGTAGCATCAGTGTAGCTAATGCTTTTACGTATGTAAGTGATGAGTCCACCCCCGTTACCCCCAGTACGATCTTGACGGATCGCCGTGAAGTCAGGGATGGTGGGTGTTTTGTGTGTGCGTTTTAGTTTTGTTTCTTGTATAAGTACTATGTGAATGTTTTGTTTGTGTACGAATTCCCTAAGCTGCATGATTTTGTTTGTGAGGCCATCTACGTTGTACTGTAATATGTTAATATTATACTTCTGTGTGTGTCTCATGGTGCTATTGTGTCTATGTCTTTGTGTATGGTGACATGTGTAAGTTGTAGTGGGGCCTGGATTAGTCTTAATGTCGCCAGAGAGTAAGAGTAGTTCGGGGAGCACGCATTTGCTCCCTGTAATTGAAAAAATAGCACGCTGAGAATAGGTCCGGCCCCGGGAGCCGATCGGCACTCTGACCGTGCCGCGCAACAGGCCGTCGACTGCCAGTCTGGCCAACTGTAGACAGCCCGCTGCACGGAGATTTGAGGAAGTTTGGCCACCAGCGCGTTGATGTTTTGGATTGACGTCGCCTCTTCGCGTTGACGTGTCCTGCGCTGGAGGATGCAGCCACTGTAGGCCTGTTCAAAAATCAACTTTTCTTATTTTCATAGGTTTCTGTACATTTTCCCATGCTTTTTGACCTGAAAAAGCCGAAAATCACAACTATTTTGACCTAGGATGTTGGGAAGCATTGCCGCATGGAGCTTTAAATTTTCTGCCTTGAAATCGGCCAAAGCGCCAATTCCGGGGTCCCTTGAATTATGTTTTGCACTTTAACTTTTGATCTAAACAAGATAGAGCAACAAATTAGGTATCAAATGAAAGAGCATAAAATTAATAAATAATAATAATAATAATAATAATAAATAAATAATAATTAATAATAATAATAATTATCTATCATTTTTCAGGAAACAACAGAAACTCAATCAGAATCTAGAAAACCATCTACAAGTTACAACTTCACAATGGCATTAAGCAAGGAGCTGAGGGAGCTCCGTGGGCGCACAGTTGATATCTCAGAACCTCCACGTACTGTCCACAGGCAGGTGTCAACTGGGCCATCTACCAGATCTCTCACTGAAACTTTCCTGGTTGGATACCCTTCAGCTTTTATCAGTGGTTCCCAGCTCCCCACCAACAGACAGGCGTTCCAGTATTTCCTTAATCTTCAGAATTTACCGGAAAATGCAGGGAGGCCCATGGTTCAAGACCTCGCATATGAAACAGTTGAATCTATCATCCCATTCTGGCAGATGGCTAGGATCAAGACAATGACCAAGTACAACGCAATGAAGCTCTTCATGAAACTACATGAGAAACATCGTGCTCTGGTGAAAAGCAAAGGAAGAGCAAGTAACCCTGGAGGAAAAAGAGGAGCATTTGTGCTGGAATTAGACAGCCTGTTCGATATAGGAGCTCCAGATGCAATCCAGGAAATACAGAACAACAGACTGTTATCCAGAGAGAAGAAAGATGAGGATATCAGGTTCTACGAAGACCAAAAGACTGAGAGGAAAGGTCATATGTCTGGTCATGACAAGATTTTTGAGACAAGATCCCTGCAGCAAGCAATGAAAGACTGCAGCATAGACAAGAACAAGGTAAAACTAATTACTTTGAACGTTACAAAAAGTTTTAAGTTTTACTCCATTGCGATATTTAGCATGTACTTAACAATTACTGTCTTAACAATGTTGTACTATTTTACAGCTGCAGCAGAACAAGAGGCAGTTGTTCATGTGGATGACATTACCTGGGGTGACTCAACTGACAACGACGCTAACACAGAGGACATGGATTACCATCAGCCTCGTCCTGGATGTTCTCACCATCAAGACACTGTGACTAGTGTGACTTTGACGTTTCCAAGGAAGGTCATGGAATGTGATGTCATCTGCAATACAGCTGATCGTCTTGGTTTATCAGACAATCAAGTTACTGCCATGGTTTCTGCCACCTTGAAAGCTGGAGGGGCTGATCTGGATAACTTCGTCATCTCAACCTCAACAACACGTCGCAACAGAATGTTGTCCAGGTATATTAATTATCAGCCAGAGTCACATGTCCAAGTTTTGTGAAAACCCACCACAGTACGCTGCCTTACACTGGGATGGAAAGTTGCTCAAAGATGTCTTGGGCAGTGAACCTGGAAGTACCTCAGACACTTTAGCTGTGCTAGTGTCTGGTCCACCTTCATACACTGAAGGAAAGTTATTGGGAGTACCTGTCATCGACAATTCTTCTGGCACAGCTCAGGCTGAGGCTTCAATGGATTTACTGGAGACATGGGAACTTACGGATAATGTTACTGCCCTTGTTTTTGACACTACATCCAGTAACAGTGGAGTTCACAGAGGAGCTGCCAAACTGCTAGAGAAAATGCTGAACAAAAAGGTGTTTTATCTGGCCTGTCGACATCACATCCTGGAAATCCTAGTAGGAGCAGTTTGGGAGAAGCTGTTTGGGAAGGTGAAGGGGCCAGATAATTCCTGTTTTGAGCATCTGAAGGATGTTTGGACGGACTTGTCCAAGGAAAACCCAAAGATGCTGGCTATCAACAGCAAATGGCTGAAGGAAAAGAAGAACAGTGAAGAAATACTCCAAGACATTCTAACAACAGAAAGGCTTCCAAGAGCCGACTACAGGGAAATGGCTGAACTGACAGTCATTGTTCTTGGAGGAACGCCTCCTCGAGGTATTCACTGGAGTCGACCAGGCGCCATTCATCAGGCCAGATGGATGGCCAGAAACCTGTACTCCATGAAAATGCTGATGTTTGCAGATCAACTTGAGTACGACGAAGACACTGTATCAAAGCTGGAAAGACTCAACACCTTCCTTGCGCTGTTCTACACTCCTGTATGGATGATGTCAATGTCTGCTGCAGATGCTCCCGTGAATGATCTAAGTCTAATCTAGGACATGTTGAAGTACAAGAAAACTGACCCAGAGCTTGCTGATGCAGTACTTAATAAGATGGAAACCACAAATGGTACCTGACGCAGGAAGTCGTGCCATTTGCCCTGTTCAGCAGTAGATTGAGTGACACATTGAAGCACGACATTGCTGCCCAGTTACATGCCACTGAGAAGCCAGACAGCTTCAGAACAGGAAAGCCTCTATTCCAGAGTCACAGCTAAGACCACCCTGGTTGATCTCATTGGCCCAGAATCACATTTCCTGGTGGACACACTGAACATTGGATCCGAGTGGCTTCTGGAACCTGTCACGTCTTGGCCACAGAATGAGGACTACAGAAAAGCGTTGGACTATGTTAAGAATCTGAAAGTGGTGAATGACATTGCTGAACGTGGTGTCAAGATGATGAGCGACTTTGCAAATGTCATAACAACAGATGCCAAGCAAAGGGACTATCTCCTTCAAGCTGTGGAGTTCAACAGACGCCGCTTTGACAGCTTCAAGAAACAAACTCTCAACAACTGACTGTGTAAATGTCATTATGAAATTAATCATCATGTAATGCTTTCACTTCTTGATCGATTAGACTTGTGACAAAATGTTAATCTCAAATTTGTGTCATGAATAAGGCGCCTTGTCTGCCTTGAGTGTGAGAAAACGAATTTTGTGATATTTCTGAAATCTTTGTATGTACCAATGTGCCATTTCTTGTTCCAAGACTATCATAATTGTATAAGTTAGAAAGAGGATTAAAAACACTTTAATTTGGTGCCTATTTTGTTGCTCTATCTTGTTTAGTAAAAAGTTATAGTACAAAACATGATTCAAGGGACCCCGGAACTGGTGCTTTTGGCCGATTTCAAGGCAGAAAAATTAAAGCTCCATGCGGCAATGCTTCCCAACAACCTAGGTCAAAATGGTTGTGATTTTCGGCCCTTTCAGGTCAAAAAGCATGGGAAAAAGTACAGAAACCTATGAAAATAAGAAAAAGTTGATTTTTGAACAGGGCTACAGCCACTGTTTAGAAGCTTCCTCGTCAGCTGCTAACACTTTTTTCACGTTGTTCTTGCTACCTGTTCAGAGGTTTTTTATAAACAAATCTCAGTTTTCTGCTGAAAACGGCTCTTTCTAATTTTTAATTCTTTTCTAATTTTCTCTTTCTAATGTTGTCTGTTGATGAGATATGATCATATGAGACGTCAGAGCCATTCAAGGTCGTTATGGGTAAATAACTATTGTGAGATCTTATTTCTATATTATTTAACTTTATTCTTACTATATGCTTATACTTTCCTAAATGCTTAATTTTTCTAGTATTGTAAAACATTATTTCACTAATTTACTAATTATTAAGAGATTTTGTAACACTTTAAAACCTAGGATTATTTTCGTTATGTTTTCAAGTTTATTAATTCTTTTTTCATCTTTTTCAGATAATATGAATTTTGTTGGTTAAAACCTAAATGGTCTGATTATTTGAATGTATTTGATTAACGTTACAATTATAACAATTATTATTATTATTATTATTATTATTATTATCATCATCATTATTATCATGATTATTATTATTTAGCAGATTAGTTGTGGTTAACTAGATGTGACTTCGTGCATCTTGGAAAATGAAACGACATTATCCATCAGGAGCTGAAAAACGGAAAAAGAAGAAAATAGAGGTGGAGAAGCTTTCCAGTAGCACAGGTGAGATGTGCCACTTGTATATTCTTATGATTACAGTTTAGGCAACTAGGTTAGGCAGACCATCAAGCTAGGCAAGTGCTCAGGAATCGTGTAGAGTAAGCTAGTCTCTGTAATATTTATAATATTTCGAAATGTGAAATTTAATTGATCACATCACCTCAAATTCTGTTCACACAGATCAATTAATTATTTATCAAACAAGATAAGAAAGAGTATTTTAGCAAAAATTAACAGAATATGTAATATTATGTTCTTCTCAGGAGCACTACTGAAATATTTGGAAAAGCCATCCTCAGCAAAGCCTGATGAGCATCATGAGCCAACAGCAGGACCATCCTCTATGCAACCTCAAACACCAGTAGAAGTAGAGCCTGATGAACCAACAAGTGGCCCATCTTCTGTTCAGCTTCAAACACCACACACAGGCATTTCTACTGAGCAACAAGAACCAAGATCTGCTCCACCGCTTGATCCGTGTGATGGGCCAGTTGTCCTGTCAGATGCCTTGAAGACAGATCTGGTGTCTCAAGGACCATTTCAAATCAGTCCAGATTTCACATTCCCTAAAAGAGAGGACGGTAGAAGCGTTCATCACCATTACATGTACAGAACATTAATTAATGGGGAAAAAATAAAACGAAGCTGGCTAATGTACTCTAGAAGGAATGATGCTCTTTATTGCTTCTGCTGCAAGTTGTTTTCAAGGAAGTCGTACAAACTAATTACGGATGGACTTTCAGACTGGATAAACGTTGGTTCGCTTCTGAAAGGCCATGAAAATAGTTCAGAACATGTAGATAACATGGCAACATGGAAGGATCTGGAACTGCGGCTAAAAACTGGGAGGACCATTGACCAAACTGAAATGTCATTAATGGAGGTAGAGCGAAGACGCTGGCGAGATGTTCTCACACGTCTTGTAAGTATAATCTAATCACTGGCAGAGAGAAACCTTGCTTTCAGGGGATCTTCCAGGACCATAGCCAGGACTGAAGCACAAATACTTGCAGAGGAGGTAGGGTCTTATCGCTTTCAGATTTGCACAGTAGTATGGTATGACATTTTCATGCAGTTAACCATGTGAGCAAACTTCTGCAGTCTCCTGCAATCAATGCAGTTTGATGTGGCAGTCAACCTCCTCAAAAACAAAAGACTCACTCACCAGCTACAGAAACACAGGTTTTGTTGCAGCACAAGTCGTAGCTAGGGACATATGTGAGGAAATGAATGTGGAGGCTGTGCTGAAGGAGAAGAGGCTTAGATTCACAAAAAAGCACTTTGCGTACGAAGCTCCTGACGAACCATTTACAGAAGCCTTAAAGAGGCTGGAAGTCAAATTTTTCAATGTGGTGGTGGATTGTGCCATCGGGTCAATAAATGAGAGATTCAAAACATTAGATGATGTGAAGGACATATTTGGGGTTCTCCTAAACTTCACCACAATGAACAAAGAAGACTTGTCCTGCAAGTGTGAAAAGCTTTCTAAGATACTGAGCTCTGGAGCTGACTCTAACATTGATGGAAGAGAACTGGCCCTCGAAATTAAGAACTTGCCGACTTTACCTTCACACAACATGACTGCATTGGAGCTTCTTTCCTTCATTCATCAGAAGCAACTGGAGGAACTATACCCCAATCTCTGGGTTGCACTAAGAATTGCCTGCACTCTACCTGTGACAGTAGCGTCAGCCGAGAGGAGCTTCTCTAAGATGAAGCTAATCAAGAACTACCTCAGATCATCAATGGGGCAGGATCGCCTCAGTGGCCTTGGCATCATAAGCATCAACCAGGACGTTGGCAGGGAGATTTCATATGATGATGTTATTGATGATTTCGCCCAGAAAAAATCTAGGAGACAAAAATTTTGAAGATACAAACTGTTCTGTATAACTGTTAGTATTACACGATTGTATCGTAGATTCAGTAATTGTTTGGTAGTTGATAATTGCATTATTTTTTTTATACATAGTTCTGTGTCATTTATTCTAAATAATGTATAAGTTAATTTTCAGGAATTTCATGAAGAGTATTTTTTCTGTTTGTCTTCTGAAAGTACATATTTGTTGTTTTGGACATAAATGTTTCATTAAAATTGTTTCATAATTGTTTTTTATTAACACAGCCATTTTTTGTATGTGCATGCTGAGGTGATGTAGTAAGGCGTGAGTGGTGGATGGAGGGGTGAGGTCTCAAATGGGTATACTGCTTTGGGCCCCCTAATGGCTAGAAACGGCCCTGCTCTTAATACTCCAATCCCATCCAGTGCAGCCGTCGAACGAGTGTTTTCTGTTGGCAAAAATATCCTTCGACCCAAACGAGGAGGACTATCAGATGCCAATTTTGAAAAACTAGTGTTCCTGAAATCGAACAATACACTCCAAAAAAATTCTGCAGATTAGTTTTTTTGACAGACCATTTTTTGATTTGAGTTCATGTTTTGATTTTTTGTCATATAATATATAATTTTGTGTTAGTAAATCTTTTCTACTCTTTTGTCTTTTCTTAAAAGTAACGGTAGCGGTAACGGTAACGCTTTACTTTTTCATAGAAGTAACTGAAGCGGTAACGACGTTACTTTTTTATCACTGTAACGGTAACGCAGTTACTTATAAAAAAGTAACGCGCACACCACTGGGAAAGATTAATTTTTCCCATGATCAACGTGTTTTTATTGTTGAACATTATTTTATGCCGAAATCTTACCTTGAATGTCAGAATGCATTTAGACGAACGTTTCTGGATGTAACTGCACCAAACAAATCAACTATACATCGGCTTATCAAACGTTTTCGTGATACGGGTAATGTCAATGACAGGAAGCGTTCCGGTCGTCCCAAAATACAGTATTAACAGATGATACGTTCTATGAGGTGAAGCAATGTTTGCTACAGAATTCTCCTTGTAAGTGTCTAATAAAATTACGACAACAAAGTCATGTCATATGGGAATGTACAAAAGGCAACGAAGATGCTGAAACCCCGATGTTACCGAGATCAAGTTCAAGAACGTTTTGAAATCATGAAATGATGGTGAGAAGCGGGTTCGTTACTGCCACTGATTTCGTAATTTCATTCGGAATGGAGTAGGTGCTTTGGATACAGGGACAACTGGACCTAACCCTCCATAATACGTGGGTGATTAGCCTAACTCGGGTATGTAAAGATGTTAAAGCGTGGGACGGTGGAAAATTAGCCTAACTAGGGCGATGATCCTGAACTGGTGAGCTGAGAGATATGCATGCGCCGCTCCGCTCCGAGTCGGTCCCACTGATATTATTACCAAACAGACATACAAAAATTACTGACTGTAACAGATTTAACGCACTCATTAAAAGTGCAAAAGCAGATCATTATTGTTCAAAAATTGATTAAAAAAATCTCATCCAAAAAAGGTTACGGAACACACTGAAAGAGTTTAGAGGTAGACACACAACGGAATATGCCATAAACATGCTATTAGGAAATGTGTATCAGAACCTAAATAGCAAAAAACACACTGCCTTGAACTTCGTCGACTTGTCAAAAGCATTTGATGCACTTTCGTATGAAATCTTATTGAATGAACTTCACATACAAGGAATAAGAGGAAATATCCTCGACTGGTTAAAATCATATCTGTCAACTCGTCATCAGTATATCAAATTAAAAGATAATTTATCCCACAAGGCAATGCTAATTAGTGGGGACCCACAAGGATCTACAGTATTCTTGACCCATTACTATTTCTAATTCACTTCAACGATTTTCGTCTCTCAACAACATTAAAATGCGTACAATACACAGATGATACCACACTTACTTGTTCCCATCATAACTCAGACTTTCTGATGAATGGAACGAACAAACAATTAGAAAATGTGTATAAGTGGATGTGTGTTAATAAATTTTTATTGAACCTGACAAAGTCATCTTATATGATTATTGCCACAAAACATATTAATACAAACTGTCAAATAAAAGTTGGGAATACTATTCTTACAAGGATAAATGAGGTTTTAAAGTACTATGGTTGGCATAATTCAGACGAAACGCTAATTTCAAAAGTCATGTAAACACAACAAAAGTCAAATTCAAACATCAAGATTTCTCTTATACTATTTTATCGAAAAAAAGATCCTTCTTCAAAATGCACTCACTTACCCTCTATTATTCCTTCATCATCCATTATTTATTATATTGCATTACAGTATGGGGTAGCTCAAAGAGAAATATATAAAACTTCCTTGGAAGTAATCATAAAAAAATGTCTGCGAATTTTCTCGAATAATGTAACAGACAAAGTACACTTCCCCAATGTTTAGAAGAGCTCAATATTTTAAAATTAAATGACGATCATATAAATTTAATGTTGCTGTCAATATTGTTCAAAGTGGTGAATAAACATCAAATACATCACCCATTCAAAGAACAATTACCCCTATCAAATACACCATCGTCATAACACCAGACTGCCAGTGATTTTCTACACAAGCCTAACTGGTCGCGGGACAGGTGCTGAGAACCTTTACCTTTAAAAAGAAAGGACAAGAAAGTAATGATTCCCCTGCTGAAAACACTGATCAAACAAAAACTTGATACTGCTCAATCTGACGTCCCCATATAAAAACGAAGAAATTAATAAACTAGAAGAAATTCAAAGAAATTCACAGTCAAAATGCTGGCTGTAAAGAAATCAACTACTGGGAAAGAGTACGTAAACTAAATCTGTATTCCATGGAAAGAAAAAAGAGAGGTACACCATAATTTACATATGGAAAATGATCGAAAAACTGGTACCAACCTCAAACTATATCCAATTACCATCCAAACAACAGTGGAAAATAGGAAAAGGCAGAATGTATAGTTCCCAAACTAAAGACCTGACAAGGAACACCCTCAACTCTGAAAGAAAATAGCTTGGTTATGAGGGGCCCCAAGACTTTTAAACCAGCTTCCAAAGACCTCAGGAACGTCACAGGGATCAAAGTTGAAATCTTCAAAAAGAAGACTAGATACCTGGCTCAGGACGGTACCAGATGAGCCGAGTGTACCTGGCTATGTTCGATGGAGAGCGCAAGAGATCAAATTCGCTCCTTCACCAAGCCAGGCCTAGTAGGAGGCGGGACCATCAGCTTGACCTTCGCGTGAAGAGAAACCAACGCACGGAACTGCTACGAGGTTACGAGGTAACTATA